>UZAF01016908.1:0-22823 GCA_900617895.1 Haemonchus placei
AGTCCAATATACATAAAAACAAGAAAAAGAAAGATAAAAAACTATCAAAACCAATAAAAAAGAAATGCTACCAACGAAAAATGTTGCGTCATATCGATTGGCGGGGTGCGTGGTGAGTACGGTAATTGCAATTTACCGCATGCCGCAAGGGAGAATGCCGCAATCGGGGAAAAGTTCCGTTACCCCGGCGCAAAAGGTGCAACCTCTACAGCTTTTAAAACGTTTAACACTCGTCCGCCATGGGCGTGATCGTCGGCTCAGCTGGTTTTGGATGCCCTTAACGCAGTCTTGACTGTTTTTCGACCGACAGTGTCCATTAGGATATCCTTGGAGTTCACAGTCTCATGCGAGCAGAAATTTCAGGAACCATTTCTAATGTGAACATGCCTTTAAGGCCATCCCACCCCAACAAAATCGAAAAGGAGTGGTTCTTCATGAACGAGAGTTTCTAATGCTAATTTCAAAATTCAAAATTAAAGTTGCTAAATGAGTCTACCAAATAAGTAAGTGTTTAAGTGTTAGCTTTCAAGGCTTGTTTGCTTGAGCATAAAGAGATAGTGCCAAATTAAACGCACAAGTCTTTGAGGCGTGCGGGGTAGGTTTGCTTACCGACGCCGCACCAATTTTTGCGAAATGTGCTTCCTTTCAATGAAGGGTCTTGGACCTCTTTTTGTAATTAATGCAGGCAAACGATCGCAGTGTGTCCCAAATCAGTAGTCCTCGCCAGTGCCTTATGGCAGAGCTTCTCCCCCTCTTGTCCTCTTCATATCTTACAAGACTTCAAAGCTGACTACCTCGAACCAACAAATAAGTTAATCGCACCGTCTAAACAATTAGTACAGTGAGCTTGAACATTCGTTTTTAGGAACCGCCCGTTTGTACTGTCGAAAGAGTCACACAGATGATTTTATGTACCTTCGCTCCGCTTCATGACAAGGATCAGCTTGTCGAATATACACAGTAACTAAAGAGTCATTCGAGAACGCGAGTAGACTTTTTTACAATGATATACGATGAAATTTTTCCAATTGAGTTTCGTCTGCCTACAAGTATCAAATGATTATGAATGGCTCCTATTTGATTGTGTTAAAGTTGTTATTATATATGAAGCGTCAAGCTTTCAGCTCAGAACCACACTCTAGTCACACCCCTTAATCCAGGCTTCGGCTGATATGACACATTCTAACACGATTCCTTTCAAAGATGATTTGTGATATCAAGAAATTCTTTGCAAATTTTTCTTAGCCTCTGCAGTAAGGTGATGAAGCTCTGTTTATGCATTACATATAGACCAGGAGAAACACTGGCGGAAGAGATTTCGTTCCGGGAGGGAATAGAGGCTTCTCGTGAAGATTCGAACATAAGCCGACTTTGGACGGTGGAACCACACAAATAATGGACAAATGTGAATCCAGAAAGCTGCATCAGTAGAAATCGAGTGGTAGAATGAGGACATTAATCAGTACTCTTTAGTGGTTCATTCAAGCAGGAGCCGTGAATCTGCTTAGGGTACAGATTTTTTCAGATTCTCCTAACGCTATTTCTGTTTAATGGACAGAAACTCAACGAGAAAATTTGATCGGAAACAGTTCTCTGCCACTTTGGGTCCTGTACGAACTGCTGTGGATGAAGGCTAAAAAATTGTGCCAAAAGGAGGAGTGGGACACTCGGTGAGGAGTAAAATTAAAAGTAAAAGTGATGGGCAGTAAAGAATACATTGAAGAGCATGGAAAGATCCTTTCAAACAAGTGTGGTGGTGACGAACAATTAATGCCTGAAATAAGGCGCTGTTTTGAATTAGTTTAACGGTATAAGAGTATTTATTCAAAAGAAAGTACATTTTGCAAGGCGTCAATAAGGAAATAAACCTTGATCGCTTGGAAGGGGAGAGACTGCCACTGCGCCACGGCGATTCTTACGGTCAATGGCTCCTTCCATAGCCCGCCGTCCGGCCCGCGAGCGAGCTAGCGGGCAACCGGGGCGGCGCTTGCCTCTTGTTTACAGCTGAATCTTGGCCGATACCGCCGGACGAGTAGTCTCCCGGCCGGCTCGCGCGCTTGCTCGCTCGCTGACTACTAAAGCAGCCAATAAGGGTAGCTGCGCATTTCAATTACCGCTATAATTCCATGCTTTGAGCATGCAAACTTTGAGCGTACACAACTTTCTTAGTAGATTCGTCTGAAAGTTTTAACTTTAACTTCTAGTTCAGAAGATCATTTGAGAAGCTTCGAACTGCTTATTTCCAAGCACCGACACCTCACTTCGATTAGTAGTAAGTACAGAAATGGACCAGGATGAATAAGAGCTAGGTAACATTGTAAGAATATTTATCCAAAATCTATGACAACGAATGAACTTAAAATTCAAAGGAACTGATAAACGAATCACAAGATTGGCAGTATTTTTTCATTCTAAAACTAAAAAATAAATAAGGCGTAAAGAGAAGGAACAATTAGTGCGTAGACGGAGATTACGTACTCACTATATGACTCTGACTGAATGACCATCGAATCAGCCTCAAAATCTGCTTCATTTTCTTCTTCCGAATGAGAAGAAAAGGGATCCGCAATGGTATACATCACAGTTTCATCGTTTGCTCGAGAAAAGCTCGACTCAAAATTGAAGTCTTCCCTGCTCTTGGTGTCTTGCATCGGGACGTGCTCTCCTGCGGGGTTTTTCGGAAGATCGTTACCTGGAGGTAGCATTCGTTATCGGCTAGCTCATGTTGTATAGAAGAACAACATGATTTACTTAGATATCCGGAAACAATGGTGCCAGACAAAGTTTATTACATCAGCGTGTCAATAAATAGGGGGTTACCCGTGATTGACAATGTTCTTGAGTTTTGAAATCTTTTTTTGACCAAAGGTATTCGCATTTCACGTGTGGGGCAACAATTCACTAGCTTTGATCATAAAAGAAATGGTGTTGTGTGGCCTCCGGTGCTGTAATGTCGAAATAATTCATTACCTAAATTCTGCAGTCGTTCACCGTCTACAGCTTGAGCTCGTGAAAGTATTGGTCTGCGATGAACATCCAAAATATCATTATCGAGTGGATCGTCGAAATACAGAATTCCTGGTGACGCATCCATTTCGTCTAGAAATGCNCAATGAGTGTTCTAGTTCGAAATCGATCATGAAGGTACCCTCCGTTGCTACAATACCCAACCTGATATTTCGAAAAAAGAATGAAAACTAGCTATTTGACCGTCTGAGACCCGGCTGGAATTTTCTTATTCATTAACTTTTTATTTATTTATACACTCACAGAGTGCACCCCGAAAGGATAAACAGGGCGTAAGATCAAAGCTAGTCTATAACAAACTGAATTAAGGCCAAGTCGAATAACATCAGTCCGCTGGATTACACGACGTACGAGAAACGAAGAGGTAGAAGGGATGGGATGGATGTGGTCCTGTTGTAGTAGAGTGCTGGCAATAACACCACAGAATCAAAAAAGCCAGTGCTTTTTTCGATTGCAAGAAATGCTTTTTTTCAAATGCAAACGTTTTGCTCATCTTTGTATGATACTCAAGCTGTTCATAAAGAGGTTACGCACATCACCCGATTACTCAGTGTACATTAATGAGTTGTTGGAATAAGCTACTTTTTTAATTCCGACTCCATGTAGATTCCCAATCCCTTTTCGGAGGGCTCCTCCTTGGTGTTCGGTATTCAAGGTTAGCCCATCACCTAACAAAGATGTATGAGGAAAGATGACGCTGCTACTGCTGGCGAACCAACTAGTTTTGATCATCTAGTAACTAGCAGGTAATGTAAAAGATTGGTACCTGCAGGATTAGATAACAAGAGCAATGAAAACTTGCGCTCAACTTGGAATCGCCCCTTGCATTTTACCTTATCTAGGCCTACGGTTATCCGAGAAACAGGGATGTTTTAAGATTTTGCTGCTCGCGTACGCCATCGCACGGTCCCTGATTTTTCAAACAGTAACAGAAAGATCTCCATATGGAGTGGTTAGTTGCTCAGCATTTCGTCGTTACTGCCAATAAAAAGATGCTAACAATGTGGCATTATTTCCATTAGAAGGGAAGGCCAAATGAGAACACAGTGCTGGCAGAATAGCCAGGTATAGGTTGTTCTCTCAAATGAGCTCCTAAGTGAAAAACTTTCATTAATTCTAGTATAGACCAGCCAGTTTGGAGAAACCCAGTGAAGCGTTGTTCTCCAACTGTCTGGGAATCAACGTAGTTGTAGTTGTAGCAAAAGGCAGAATCACCAATTTTTTAATCAGAAAAAGTGACAATAGTAAAAGGGAAATTTCTGATAAATGTATGGAAAATATACGTCTCCTATCTCCGACAGAGTTCAGTGGATATATTGTTTATGTAGTACAACATTAGACTGAACAGTACAGCAATCGGGACGAATATGTGCAGAAATGACTAAAAGGAGAAGATCCAATCGATTCCTCGGTGGCCTGTTCATACCCTTGAGCCAAAGACCAATGTACATAACATTATTCCCGCCAGATCACCCATGGCTCGAGATCTACAATTTTGGTGATCGCGAAAGCTGCGATATTTCCCACCGCTTAGGTTTCGTTCTCGTAACACGTGTTAGAAAACATGAAAGTATAAGCAATAAACCAATCAACATTTCACAGGATTCACACTTTCACTTTACTCTTGTCTGTGTAGCTCCTCTGCCCGCTCCTTCAGATCCTCGATCCTGCTTTCGGCTTCCCTCTTCGCATCCATTGCTTCAGCCAGGTTTCTGTTGATTTCCGCCGTCCTTTCGGGAATAACAACCTTCGTTGAACCTGCTACAAACATGGTGTTCGAATTTATTTCAAGGCAGCAGGCGCATCTCTGTATCCGTTCAGTATCAATCCGCGCATCGAGCTTCCCCTGTAACAGCTTCCCCTAACATGAATCGCTACAGTGTTTTCCGACTCTTGGCCTAAAACAAAGCAAATCGTTGTGTCGTCCCAGCGTCTTATGATTTTTTGACTAAAGTCCCCTGGTTCACATTTGGGTTCACTTTCGAGTTCAGCGACGAGAGTTTCAGGGTCCTCAACTTCTGCGTAAGCGTCGAAGATTTCTCTATCTATTTGGCGTCGGCGCCGTCACATCACAGCCTCGTATTATTCTCCATTGTCCACTGCGACATTTTCCATGAATTTCGCATATCCGGATGATCTCCGCTTCTTTGGGGAGAGGGGGTGGGGGGTCCGGCTCCGGCTGGAGCACCTTAGTGGCCTCCCCCTCGCCGTCGCTACCGGCCAATGCACCATAAAAAGGATATCACCTGAAAAGTTTATGAAGAATATATATTTTCTATCTCCGACAGTGGTTCGATGGATAATATAATATGTATATTGTTTATGTAGTTCAGCAATAAACAGAACAATACAGCAGTCGGGAAGAATATGTGCAGAACTGAATCGAAGAAGAAGATTCAATCGATTTCTTGGTGGCCTGTTTATACCTTTGAGTCGAAGACCAAAGAAGAAAACATCATTCCCACCAGATCACCTATGGATCGAGATCTACGATTTCACTGATCGCGAAAGTCGCGATAGATAGATCGACACAACAATCCAGCAAATCAGGAGGAATCTGTTGGCAGAACTGACTTGAAGAAGATGACGAAGAAGATGATGAAGATACTAACGATTCCTGGAAGGCGTATATATATCCCTTGGACCAAAGACCAAGGTACGATGCATCATTCCCGCTAGATCACCAATGACTCGAGATCTACTATTACGGTGATCGCGAAAGTCACGATAGATACGTTGCTGTTCCCTTTTTTCGCAACCTCTTACATTATTAGATACACCCGTTCGTTTTTTGCTCCCGGAAGCTGAATTCGACACAGAACAAAAGAAAGATATCAGCAATGGCGGCTATTTAACCTGGATGACTCCGATTGTTAGTCAGGAGGTTATTTCGCACGTCAACAAACTGTCGCTCTGTGATATATACTGCTTCCATATCGTCAATCACTTCGACCATAAAATTTCGCCAATAGTTCCCTATAAAAAGACACAATGATCACAAAATCAGTACTCTTTGTTCTTCGAAAACTGCCTGAAATAAGGGTTGATTATTTGCTACGCATGGCATACGTTGTACATTGTAGACGATTCCGAAGCCTCTCAACAGGCCACTCGTATTTCAGCTTGAGAACTTTTTCATATTCTTGAGGAAAGAATTCGAGAACCTTGACAAGAACCAGTTTTTATGCATTACAGTGCGGTAGCCTTATTATTCCAGCTTCATTTCTTTTCTCACAAACAAATGTCAAAGTATAACACTTAATCAAGTATTAGCAATTCAGAGCCATTACTTACTTTAGCCGAAAACGAATGTTAAGAGCAAAATACTCTTCTTCCAATCTGCTCATAAGTGGTGAAATCCTAAATTCTTAGAAGCACAACAAAATATTATATTATATTGTATTTGTGACGACGCTGCTATGTACGAACAATAATCAATAAGACCCAGAAATAAAAAATACGATGTATAAGAGGATCGTCTAACTTCAGAGCATCTGTTTTACGATCTGTGCTACACAAAAATAGAATCTCATTTTTTGCCGATTTCAGGCGACCTTCGTAAGTCTGTGAGGGGGACGACGCCGATGTGCAAGTAAATGTTTTTATCATTCTAGACGAGGAGTTTGGGGCCAAATTCGCTTACCTACACCGAGGGAAGGCTCGGTTGGCCTTAGTGGACATCGATCCGGGGATGCGATGCTAGCAAAATGCTTATGTGATGGGACTCTTGCCAACATGGAAAGTAGGCTAGATTCAAAGATTCCATAATTTTAGAATAAAAGTAGTTATCCAAATTCTCTCGCGTAGAGAGTTTTCAACCTCGGTGAATTCAAGAGCTTTACAAGATAGACAATATACTAGTCGCACTAAGTAATGCATCCCACTAGACAATGACATATCGGGCAGACCATTTCACTGGCTCGCTATTTAGAAAAGGATTGTGTGGGTCGAAGGAATGAATTCGATTGTGGAATAATTATCAGTGGTCAACGAATGGCAGATAAAGGAAGACAAAATGGGTACAACCCTGAGCCGAAATGCGGGTAACCAAAGATACGAGTATGTGACCAGCAAAACATCTCAGGGATCATAACTCTCAATGTGAGAGATCAGACGAAGGATGATAAAAGATTCCACCTACAAATACGCGTGTGTACGTGCTTTTGTGCGTGGTTGTTTAACCTAGCTCTCATAAGTTCCGTTCCCGCCGACCTTGAGCGTTTAAACCTGGTAGTAGTGCAGGCGTGAGCGAAAATTCTTAATTTGGACCTAGAGCATTCAAATTCGGTAAGAATACAGGCGACAGTATGGTAACAGTGGCAACAGGTGGTAGGAACAGACTCCGATCGCCGGGGGGGGGGAGNCTCGCGTGAAAATCGTTGTTGTATCTGGAGCGTTCAAATTCGCTATAAGTACAGGCGGCAGTGGGAATACTGGACGTAGGTAACACGGAAACTCTGCCCACTGGAGCGAGACGTTCGGGAATAGTTTTCCAGGCTTCGAAGGGTGGCTGTGTAGACTCGGTGAAGCTTGCCTGGTATCTTGAGAGGACAAGGGGTGAAGCATCAGTGTTGGTCCCGTATCGCACAGTGCTCAGTGCTTTACCAGCATTTCTGAGCAAGTGCCGTTGGTTTGCGGTCCGTGACTAACCCTGTCCGCCACCTGACCTTGCACCTCGTGCGCAACTTTCTACTGAACCCCTAGCAAAAGGAATCTATCAGTCTTTCGACGGTATTTGTTTTCAGGCATGCTGCACGGTAAAGACTGAATTGGGAAAGTACCCATGTCTCAAGAAACTATATTCCCTAACGTTACTCTCCTTGTGTCCGAGATAACGGCAGCAGGCACAATAGGCAAAGCATGCAAAGTGGTACCATAAACGCAATGTGGAAGTTGAGAAAGCAAACAGTCAGTGGCTGTGCGGCACTAGTCAAGTGAAAACACCAACTTGGCACTGCATCGAAACACCCGACACTCAACATTAGTCCGTCCTTGAATGAAGCGGGCGACTTTTCAGGGGAGATACATACATCACGATCTAGGGTAATATTCCGTATCTCCTGTTTTCCCCTCGCCTCATGTTAATGTGCCTTCACTAAAAAACACCGGATAGTAGCAACGTAGAGGTTGCCTTCACCCTGACCCTTTTACGCTCCTTTAATGTTTTAATCAATTTTAAGGACTGATTCACTTCGACATGGTCAGTGAGTTTCGACCTTGTTCACCAATTTTCTGGAAAAGAAATGTTTTTGCTCTAGAGAAACAGATCGATTGAGTATCACAGCATTCGAGATGAAGATTTACGATGTTAAAGCTTACCCATTTCTTCCTGCATTATTTTCTTCGCTCTTGCTATTCGTAGGCGCTCTATAGGTTCTGGATACACAAGATGGCAAGCGCAGCCAGAGCCCTCTGAGCCGGCCCATGAGATCAGCCCGTTCAGCACGAATTCACAGTAGAACGTCTGCGCAGCCTGCATGGGGATAGTTTTATGGCTTGCAGCGAAGTTCCTTATTTTTTCTTAGGGAACGATGTTTCGAGAGGATGTGATAAAACTTAGAGTTACGACGATAAGATGGCCAGTTTGTAGTTTTGCAACGAAGTGCAGGGTTGGGATCATGTAAACGAACGGCGCACTGCGCTGGCCGCAACTCGTGTGGGTCAGAGCAAGCTGGGTAATGGAACTTCTCCCCGCTTGCAGCATTCTCCCTTGCGGCATGCGGCAAATGTCACTGCAATTACCGCACTCACCCCATCTCCCCGCTAATCGATAGGACGCAATGTTTTTCGTTGATTGCCTTTCTTTTTTACTATATTTAATCGTTTTTCTATTTCTTTTTCGTTTTTATGTTTAACAGACTTGATTAATTGTAATGACTCCTAATATATTAGTGACGATCGAGACCGCATTGGAATTGAAGAGAGCGGCCAACCAATTCAGATAATTGAACGTCTCCCTACCACACAAATTGCGCGCTCCATTCTTCCATCGCAATCCTGCGATACGCGGCGGGTGTGTCGTGCGCGACGCCGTTTTTCGGGGAGAGGATTCCGGACCCGAGCACGCTGTATGTCAGTAATATTCGAGTTTCAAGTACATAGATGGCTGCTGCCTTTGCAGCGAAAACGTCGCCTGAGGTGCGCTTGCGACCGTAGGAATATTTTGCTGCGAAGTCCTCCATCCGCAATGTACATACTAGTCTCATCAAGTGCTTGCTACCAGGAAATTGCGACTTTTCGGACTGATGTTGTTCTTTTCCGCATTTTTCGAAACAATCACTGAAAAATTCGCCCTGAAGTCCCTTTGACTGGCTTCGAAAACAGAGTTTGCGAAGCTGATTTGGTTTGGCCGAAGAGATAGTGGGTTGGTCGGGTCACTTTAAATGGCAACGGAGGAGAAACTGTGCTCGTCCAGAATCCTTTCGGCAATAAACACGAAGCTAAAAGATTCTTTGAGCACACCTCCCTGTAGTTTTGGTTACTTGCGAACTGAGAACCGCAAAATCAGCGTGAGATTGATTGCTGCTCTTCAAATGAAAGAGGAAGACGAATACCGAGAGTAGGCAATTCACCAAAAAGGTCAACAATAAGGGGAAAACAACCGTGAAATGATTTTCTGGTTATGCTACTCTTACAGTAACCAATACGTAAGGTTCAGATAGGATTGTTGCGAATGGAATCAAGATTTAATCGTTGAAGAGTCTAGACCTCACCTTTTTCGACCTTCTTTTCTCGATGGCAGCATTAACATATTTCTGGAGATGGCGGTTGGTGACAGTGAAGCCGAATATTCGTAGCTGATAAAAACTGGAACCAATATAAACTGCTCTTCCATAACAGAAGATTTTCTGGTAAATTGGCTGACCGATAGAGCTTCGAAGAGTCATCATCAGACCATTCCCTCCACATCGTTTTCGCTACAGGAACAGCTAGCTGCTTTCTGCATGTGTCCACATAACCACGACCAGTCATATCCACAAGGTACTGAAACTCTTCCTTACCCTCTTTATAACCTTCATATGAAGAAACAATCATGTTGGGAACAACTGGCAACAATGCCACCTAAATTTCTTGCCATCGTTATGGGGTATTGAAGCAGGTTGCTTGGAACAGTTATAGTCGTAGTTAGTGCATTTATGTTGTCACAATTAACAGAAAATTAAAACAGTAGGATGAAATCGTGCTCGCAGCCGTTCTGGTTTTTGTTTACTGTCCTGAGGCATCCAGTCAGTATCCGATCTGTTTCAACAGCCATTTCTGAGTCACTTGACGGATCGGTCCACCTTATCTTCTTCCTTCTTTTGTTTGAGCGATGACATCCCTCCTCTTCGTTGGTCGGATGAGCTTGGAATACTGGATTCTATTCCAACTTGCGTCTCAGTGGGTTATGCATGTTCCTTTAAAGGCACAGTTCACAATAATTTTTGGATGCACGGTTTTCAATAGATCAGAGGTACAGTTTAGAATAGTGCAAAGTTAACGAAAAAAACGCAAAAAGCGGCATACAAAAAGAAATACAATACGCATAAAAACGACGTGAAAGCAGTGGTTGGGCGAGCTGAAGATCTATTCTGCGTTTCTGCCACCAGAGAGCAGAGTGCATAGAGACCGCGCTAGAGCGCAGAAATGGTTTGATGCCTACCGAGGTATTGCGTGGATCCTGGGGCGAATATTACAACCTGTATCGCCTCGATACTCGATTGGCATACCATCGGTCGAGAGACGGGGAACCCGGACGGTCCGGTAACGGGGCTCCCACTATGCCCTAGCTGTTGAGTTTTCGGACCCGACAGCGTCCTTCCTGTTACCTTCGGGGCCACTGAGTATTTTTAAAGAGAGAACTCGGAAACCATTTTCATCGTGAACTGTGCCTTTAAACAGGCGTTGGATAATCTTTACTGCATGCTCATCCTGTTTGATGAAGTTCAAGATTCCAAGGCGCATCTCAGAGCAGCAAGAACAGCAGTGTTATGAAAAGTGAGTACGAATGTTCTCCGTCTCATTTACTGCTCCATCAATGCTCTCATGTGCTTCCCGCATCGACTCCTCGATTTGGATACACATGAGTAAAACATTGGAATATGTTCCTTCCGTTCAACGTAAAAGAGCATCAGGTGCCAATAGTTTCTCATAAACATCGTCTTTGTTCGGTTCGCAAGGCCGTCCTTCCCATAGCGTTGTGAAGTCGGGCCTGCTCGATGTTCGGTGTTATAAGCACGACTTCGTTTGAAAAGCGGAAATGATGAAAGTAGCGGCTGCCAGCCTTCGCTTTCAAGTGCGGCACTAAAAACTTTAGCCAGATGGTATCGCTCTGCCAAACACATGTTCTCTTGACAATGACTTCTTTTTAGAATGGCGAAATCCTGATCGTGAAGTTGTCGAAGAGCTCACAAAGCATCCTTACGTATTGGGCAGAGACGTCCTGGTTGCCCAGGGCTTCAATTATCGCTTCTAACTCAACGGTTCAAAATGCTTTCTTCAAATCGGTGAACGTAATGCATGACGGCATTTTGTACTCGACCGATACTTCAACGAGTCTCGAAAGAGTGTGGATATGACCGATAGGAGTGATAAAAAGTAAAGGATAAAGTTTTTGGCGTTAATCAATCCCGTCTGAGGGATGCGCCCCCGCACCCGACTCCCATTCAGAATCGTAGTGGCGTAATGAGTGCGTTTGTGGCCTATACAATGACTTGCGGTGGCCAGCCGATATACAAGTCACTGNTTTTATCCTCCCAGACGGGTCTGGTACCAATTCACCGACCCCGGAGGGGTGGAAGGCTTGGTTGGCCTAGGCGGGCATCGATCCGGGGTTCGAAACCCTGACCGTGCGTGTGATATAGTGGCCACTTGCCACTACACCACCTCCGCCCCGTTAGGAGTGATGCCTCTCAGAAAACTCATCTTGCAGTCGTTGCTTAATCTAGTATTCTACCGATCCTTTTGAAGATGGCTCGCGTGAAAAATGTATTGTTCACATACAGTAGGCAGATTGAGCGATAGAGGTTAATAGTCTCTCTTCTTTTACAGCACCGCCTACACATCCGCCAAGTACCGCATGAAGAGCCGAGCCAGGGTTTTGACGGAAACAGGTGGAAAATTTCTCAGATGCTCTGATTGAATCCTACCCGACGCCTTGCATTTTTTCATTGACGTGATGGCATGCCGAGTTGCTGAAGGTAGAACCTAAGAACAATATAATATCAAAAGATCCGTCTTGGTTAAAATGCTAGGTAGGCGGGTAGACGTGGGTTTCGAAGAGGTCGGAGGATAAGTCGTGCATCACCAATGTTAGGTAGGCAGGTAGACGTGGGTTTCGAAGAGGTCGGAGGATAAGTCGTGCATCCCCTCGCTCTTGCCCTCCGCCAGAACGAAGGAGGGAACTCACCGTTATCTTGTGGTTCGGAAAGTTTCAAATAATCTTCCCGATCTAGATGGCTTCGGCCAAAACTGCTTCTCTCTTCCTCTTCTTCTGTTATCGCTCCTCCGCATAGCTCCAAGTCCGGACAATAATTGATGATCTCCTAAAGCTCGCGCAATCCCACACTGGCGTATTAACTTGAGAAGCTGTGGAGGAAGACTTCTCTTGGCAACTTGTGAACTCGTAATCTCTGCTTTCCTAGCACTATCGTGAAGTTGTTCGACGAGCCAATTGTAATCTTCATCGATGTCGCCGATGAAGGAATCATCCCACGAACACAATGAGAGCGAAGTCATCTCAACAAAGACGGTCAAGGAGCTTTGTTTTGTGGGCTCCGCAGTTTTCTATTCACGCAGTAAAAAAGGGAATTCAGCACGGAGAAGCTGGTTTGATCTTGTTGACAGTTTTGGTTTCGAAGGGTTTTGCCTCCAATCGGAAAACTCCACTCTTGCTTACACGTCATCAGGATTGAAAAATAGTTGCGCCTGAGAAATCTAGGTATCGGAACATAATCATCATGGAATTTCAAGTTTACAATAATTTTGACGGAATACCAACAACGTGTCCAGCGCTGTCGTCGCAAATTGCCATGGTTGTTATCGTAAAAGACCATTGCGTCGCCCGTAAACCAAGAGTAGATCCCCATTCATGGAGAACTAACTGAGAAGTCCATGGTGTATTCGCCAGCCTGAAGCACATATTCTAGAACTATTCGGTGAAAGTGATATTGTTCAGGAGCCCTTAGTCACAATAAAAAATGGTTACCGATTAGACATCGGGTCGCCTATTTCCAGTCGGTAGTGGCCAGCTCTGCCCTCAACGGGGAAGAAACCACATGTCTCTGTGCCATAATTTTCCACGCATTTCGGGTAGAGCTGCAAAGGATTGTTTGGACGGAATCAAATCGTGTTGTTCTGATAATGCAACCGCGAGCGCATTCGTCCCCAACAACAATACATGGTTATCGCCCACGAAATCACGATTGGGCCAGAAAAACAACAACAGATTCTAAATTTCGCTTGGACAGCTGTCAACAACAGCCTAAAAATGAAATAATCAACAAAAAAAAACAAGTTCCACTACACGAAGAGGGCCTTGCACGTTGTGAGTTGACATTTTATCATCAGACACTCAGACTAGAGTGCTATCGCGTGCTCCAACGAGCAATGTCATCTCGAAATTTCGTGTATTCCTTTGGCTTTCGGAGTATCCCCATCAAATTGCGATTCCGTACAGGAGCTATTCAAAAGCACCCGACAATAAATGAAGGCTCCCATCTTCATCTAACTTTTCCGCTATACACACTGTCCATACCTACTATTTCCCCGCTGCCTCTCCACTCGATGTTGGAGACACTAGTCACACTGATTTGAGCCTATCCCTGAATACCTTATCACGCGCGCTTTTCACTTGAGCAACCTCACAGAAAACGGGTATTTACGAAAGCGATCGGTGATTGCCACTAACCTCTGCTATAGAACAGCTGACTTCCCCTTCAATCTGATCGGGTCGAACCATGTGAATCAGTTTCCAGACGACGTCGCCGATGGCCAGAAATAAGCAATTCTGGCGATCCAGGAAGAGAAGGACGTCTTCAACCTGCAGAATGGGAGCCTTATTTCAAAAGCGCTCTCACCACAGGAATGATGGAAGAGAAACTTTTCGTGTAAACGGCTTCTATTCTTTTCAATCTCTTTTCAGTTCCTAACCTTCTACTGTTAGTTATTATGACATCTAGCCATATTTGGTTCATTTCGTTTTCTTCAAAACCAGCTATTTCGTCAATAATAGTGAAAATTATGTGATGTGAATTTAGAACTCACCATCACGTACTTTAATATAATCGAACTTACCGTAGTGCCATTAGGTAGTCCTCGTATGGGGAAGCTTTTCGCCCTTGACCACTGATGTTGCAAACCATGGCTGGAGTAAACCTAGATAAACATTATACAGCAGATACGTCCCTGAGGTTTTCAAAAAAAAGCTTTGCTCACTTTTGCAGTGACATTGCTTCGCAGCCATGGACGATTCAGGGCCGCGTATCTCGGATGGAATTTCACTGCTTTGATATCCTCAACCTGAACATTCTGTCTGATATTGCATAACAAGATGATCGGGTCGCCTAACTGTAACCTTTTACATTGTCAATTCAGAAAAGACCTCCAAATAAATCATAAACCACTTCACTGTTGGTTAACCCAACAGCCAAAGCACAGCATCTGAATTTCCACAGCGCTATTCATGGATTCGAAAGAAGACTACCAAAAAGAGTTTGCATCAAGCTCTTTGCATCAAGGGCGGAGGTGGTGTAGTGGCAAGTGGCGCACTATATCACACGCACGGTCAGGGGTTCGAATCCCTGATCGATGCCCGCCTAGGCCAACCAAGCCTTCCATCCCTTCGGGGTCGGTGAATTGGTACCAGACTCGTCTGGGAGGATAAAAGCGCTGACTTGTACATCGGCTGGCCAATGCAAGTCATTGTATAGGCCACATACGCACTCATTACGCCACTACGATTCTGGATGGAAGTCGAGTGCAGGGGCGCATCCCTCAGACGGGATTGATTAACGCCAAAAACTTTATCCTTTATCAAGCTCTGGACGTTCTATCACCTCAAGTGAGAAGGAAAGCGGGAAACAGCCGAGTCAGTAACCTCACATGGGATGCAATGGCGTCCTTCGAGAGCATATGTCCTGCATGCCCTGTTCCAAGTTGGACCAAGCATGCAGTAAGGAAATCTAAGCTAAGTCGCATTTTGCCACACCAGAAAGAAGAGACTGTACACCCGTCGAGGATTAGTAATGATAATTCCCGACTGGCATGACACCAGAACACCCTCAGAAAAGTATAGAACCTCACACTCGCAATAGGCTATCTCAAATCATAGTATAATTTCAAAAAGGGTGGTGAAATGAGGCCGCAATGAATATATCCGAAGTCCGAACGCTACGGTGAATTTTGCTTTAAATAGAAATCACCTTGTAGAGAATGCAGAAAAGGCAAGGAAACAAGCATGCTTTGTATGAATCGACCCTTCTCTCCCTTTACTCTACGGGTTACACACAATAAAAACATCAAAGAGTAGGAAGCAAGAATAGATAGGAAGGGCTGTAAAACAATAAATTTTATATGTACTGCTATATGAATTTATGATGAGATTTATCTTTAAAAAAGGGTTTGAGAGCAACTACCGGAGTAAAATTTCTAATCGAAGCTGAGGATTCAGAATCGAAATAAAAGTTCGGGTCTGAAATGAAGTATCCTGAACTGAATTTTTCGACTTCAATCCCACAGCTTGGATTATTTTCCTCTATGACAATTCATTTCAGTTTGAAAATAAGTCACCAGCTCCGCTTGAGACAAAAAGGGAAATCTCAGCAGATAGAATAGATAGCCAAGAAGAGAGGGTTGCTCCGCTCATACGAAATTGGTATTATAAATCATGCTTACCTGCTGAGCATCAGAACAAGGATCTCCCTGGAATATGGGAACTCGTCTCTGCTGGCGCTTTTCTGGCGAAATCCTCCCGAGTTGAAAAGAAGGTTTGACTGCATCGCTATTTGATGTTGACAAAAGGAACAGAATCGCCAGCAACAAGTTCATCGTTGTATTTTATGAATCCATCTCTAGAAGAAGGTTCTTTATATCTAATAGAAAGTAAATACGCAGAAATCCACTAAACTCTAGCGACGAAAATAGATCGGGCGGATTTGGGACCAAACAAAAAGGAAAAGCTGGAACGCTGAATTTTTGTCAGTAAAGTCCCTCCTGGTGTAACGACTAAAGTGAAAGTCGAAATTCGACACATCTCTAATTGCGGAATCCCATCGAAAATGTGTCATAGGAGGAGGCTAGACTGTTTTGAGCTATGCCTTCAGAATAGGTTGATTGTTGTGGCGGTGGGAACTTGCGAATGATGAAGATAAGGTGCCGGAATTCCCTGTAGCTGAAGTGTGCTGGGGAGTGGGAGGNGGGGGGGGGGGGGGGGGGGGGGGTGCGGTGAGATATAAACTTTTGTTTCTACACTCAAACAGTCAAGATTATATCAATAAGCTGGAAATCACTAAAAGGTAAAGCTCATCAAGTTGTTTTCGTAGAACTCAGCTGCACTGTACTCATAATGGGCTCGTAGAACGCCTAAGGACAACGGGAGCAATAACCGGATTTCATTCAATAAAAAACTATCTTAGTTTATTCTTTGGGAACGGATCAAACTGCATCGCTACTCCTTCCTTTCTTTAGCCACGCCAATTTGTCATGAATCTGAACTATCAAAAGATGCATTGTATAATACTCATATTGAGCTCCAGAAGAGTCACATTCTGCCAGGACAGGGTAGCAAATTGGTCTGCTTGAATTGCAAACATTTCGTTGTTCAACTATAGTGGAAGGGCAGAGGAGCAGATGGATCGGTTGTCGTCAGCTACTTGAGTACACTTCGTTCTTTTCGTCGCACTAAAGCCATTTTTTCTTTGAAAGATGATGGATGAATTTTTTCGCGAACCAAGTTTTCCATCCCGCCGGGCTCGGTTAATTGGTACCAGACTCTTTTCTGGGATGCATGCCCGCATTAAATTTGGTCAGCATCAGCAGATTTCGATCCCCTAACCATGCGTGTGCTATAACGCGTCACTAGCACATAACCTCTGCTCGATTTAATCCATCATTTTGAAAAAATTGCTGACTAGCTGGCGGTTCTCGGTGACCCTTAGTACTATCACCTGAAAGTAATGGGCAATGAGTANACTCTTTTCTGGGATGCATGCCCGCATTAAATTTGGTCAGCATCAGCAGATTTCGATCCCCTAAATATGCGTGTGCTATAACGCGTCACTTGCACATAACCTCAGCTCAATTTAATCCATCATTTTGAAAAAATTGCTGACTAGCTGGCGGTTCTCGGTGACCCTTAGTACTATCACCTGAAAGTAATGGGCAATGAGTAGGAGCATTGCTCACAGTACAATTTGGAAAAATATTTTCAGGATGAAAAAAATTGACTCGAAAGTAATGAGGACATTGTGAATGACAGAAGAAAGAGGTTAACCCCTACTGAAATTTTCTACCCAGTAAAGTAGAGAAGCTTCCTCCCCACCTTTGCTATATGCTTATATAATCATTGTTTCCATCGAAGTGGTCAATCTGGGTGGAGCATATCCCTGAGGAATTAAGGAAATCATTCCGGTGGAAACTAGACATCTTTTTTTCTTCGATGTGAAATAGCAAATCATCCTTGACAATTTTTTTCGATGTTGAGGTGGAATGTTGAGTGATGGATTAGTACATTTTGATAGAAAAGACATTTCGCTATATACAGCGATGGTCTGGTGTACTGAAAGCTGGTAAAGTAATAGAGTAATAAGTTTTTGCACACCTTCTGAGAAATGCCATTTCGAAAAATTAGTCTTTCAAAAGCCAAAACTTTTCAAGGTACGTCCGCCAGATGATTTATTTTCAATTACGGGAGGTTTTTCGTGCCCCATCTCCACTGGTTGAACACACAAGCAAGCAGTCATTTTGAGTTCAACTGAATCTTGTCGGTTCGCGAGCACTGGTTGAAAGTGTGAAACAATGGCGAACCTCCTCTTCTTCCCTCTAAGCGTATAGGTTGATGAACGACGTAACAAAAGGCCATGGACACGGAACAGCCTCCTTCAAGCTTTTTGGATGTTACCATAGAAAAGAAAAAGCCGAGGAGAACGAAAATGAGGGTCGCCTAGCTTATTCCGGAAAGGGAATCACCGAAAACAAGGAGACTCAACATTGTTAAAAGAACTTTCATCGGACGGCTTGGATACTGTCTAGTAAGAGCCAAAGCGGTGTTTTCTGCATTGTCTTCATAGGCATCAGGTAGCCTAGGTAACTGAGAAAAAATGTGGTAGGTTACTCGAAATATTGCAAAACTCAGGGGTAGGTTTTTGTTTTTGAAGACGACTTTGTTTTTCTCTTGTCAGCTGCCACATGCACGAAGATGAAAGGCATTCCTGCCATCTATAGGATAGCTATTGCTTATTTCTAGTACTATATCGCCAATATTAGACGAAAACTAAATAATTACCATGTATGCATAATATACATCAACCTTAAAGAGTACTAGACAACGGGAACGACTATTCCAAGTGACATGTAAAGTTCAGGAGGAGCAAAAGTTGCTCGGTTGCTCCAGCCATCAAAGAAAGAGCGATAAGGTTGCAATGAATGACAAAGCGGCGTTTACAACTCCTCGAGGAATAAGTCGAGAAGAGCAATTAACATTTGCGCGCTTTAGCTTTTTGTCGCTGAAAGCGAATGATCACATTGCACTGACCTCAGACTTTTTATCCTCTAAAAACGAACAGCTCAAAACACCTGCGCAAAAAAACATGGAAAAAATGGAAGATGTTCTCTCTGGGCGTGAATATGGGCACGAAGCCTCGAAGCCGTTTATTTTACATAGGCGTTGAGCGATGGGTCGCAAGTAGTGGAAAACAATCGACAAGCAGTTACGTGTGTCAGGAAAAAGAAAAATAGACGGAAAGGAAGTGGAAGAAGCGCTCACCCAAAACACACACCTCGGCAGCTTTTAATTCCCTATGCGAAACCGGGCGTCACTCACTTATTTCTCGGTTGACTGACAGCTCCACCTGATTTGAAGAAGGGTTTCTGGGTCAGGAGGATGATTGGGATCCCATATCAAACATTTGAAATGCGGAGAAAATAATAAGGAAGGGTTTTTGAGACCCTGAAAGTGTGAAAGATCTTCAAATTTCTCACTCGCTTGACGCCATCCAAAAGACATCTTTGATGCTTTCCACTTTCTCTAGATGGATCATATCCCTTTGCTATTCAACTGTTTCACTTTTGCCTAAATCTTTGTAGCTGGATTAATTCAACTTCACTAAATGAAACATTTAGCTTTCCGAAACTCTACAATTCTGTAATTTTTCGTGAATCAGTTTTGTTCGTTTTTTATTTATCTGCCCTTCCCTGATGTAACGGAAGTGTGGATTACAAAACCAGGAAACCAGGAAAGCCGCATAATGAATAAATTCGATTTCTTTAAAAGAGTAACCAGATAAGATGGCGAGCAGCTCTAGGAGTTGCTTTCGTATAAAAGGTGGGAGGCTCAGAATGGTAGGTACTGCGCTAACTTACCCTGAACAGGGAACATGGGCCATCTGTAGTGCCTCAAATCCTGAATGCTGATATTAGCTTTGACAGAATAGGTCACACATCTCACACGTGAATGGACTCTAATCCAAACGCTTAAAAGTAAGGGTCTGATCTAACAGCGAGGTTGATTCGAAACGGAGAGAGCGAGATGCCGAGACCGAATAAGCGTAGGATAGGGATTATTTCTTTTTCTTCCATTCTTGGATAGTGTTTTTCATCCACGTCTGGGATCTGAGTACTCATAATATTATTGCTTTTACAAAGGTGGCGAGTTAAGTAACGCAATGATAAAAGCGACGAGGAGATAATAACGAGGATGATGAAATCAACGATAAAAATACGGAGAGGAAAAATTGGTTTAGGGAAGTCATTCCAGTCATTGTCTCTCGAACTGGGTAATCATTAGCTATCCTAAAAATGAGGTCATGACTCCATGAGAAAGTAAGGGTTGACAAGATTTAAGTTCAACAATGCAGCAGCGCTAGCATGATGTCAACAAGTTGACTCGCAAGTATATAGTCAGTAGGCGGCACTCCTCAAATTTGAAAAGTTGAATGAACCGGCTCTCAAACACAATCTTATATGCGACTCATTGCATAAAATACTGTGCTCATGAAAAGTATGGCGTCCGAGTTTCATAAGGCAATTTTTTTCGCTCTGCAAAACAGATGTATTACTGTGATGTGAAAATCAGCAGAATAGTAGTCTGGTTCGGTTAACCGTTGGTTGAAACGAAAAGTTTGAGGGTGCCACATCGATTCCCTACTGAGCTTTTTTTGCGGTGTGTATGCGCGAAAAGCAAGTACTCGACCAGTAGAAGTAACAAACTTTTTTTCAGCACAATTATCAATACTATTTCGACCTCCTTTGTTTATATGTAATGACTCCCAGAGACGAATCGTCCACCATCTCGGCTTAAGTACTCTAGAGCATTCGAACACCACATACGTAATATAAGCACCGTAAGATAAAAACGGTAAAAAAAATGGTAGAAAGGAAAGAAGGATAGGTAGCCGAATATGAAGACTATGAAGACAACTATAGGTACTGGAAGCCATAAGAGGTTTGAAAGTTAACAGAGAAATCGTAGAAGCAGAGATCCCGGAAGCTGGTTACGGTAACTACGAGTGATATTGTTAACATCGGCAATATCATTCAGTTCAGTAGGATTTAGGATTTCATGTGAAGTCATTAGGTTAACCTTGATAATGTTTTTAGGGTTCAGTCAAGATAAAAAGTAGAGAGTGGGTGGAGCTATTGGGGAACTATTTCCAGTGACTACGGCGCTTCTTATTTCCGACTTGAATAGTCTCTATTACTACCTAGACCGATAGAAAGAGAGCCATAGAAGACGTGGATTTGTGCCTTCAGTCTGGTTTGCCCGGGGAACGCCATGCCATTTTATAGTTTTTAGGGTAGAGCGAATTTCAGCGAATCTGATTCACAGATGCGAGGCTCAGATGAGCCCTCTGTCTGCTATCATATCTCACCATCCCTGTCTAAATCTTGAGTAGTGAACCGAAAAACCTTCGTGAAATCCTACTAAGAGTCACTAAATGCCGTAATTCATGTGAATAGAATCAGCTTTCCCAGTAATCCCTACCTTCTTGTTAGTAACGGCCCTGATTCGTAGAACTCATACTTTCATTGTGGGTAGGATGGACATCATATCTAGATTATATTGAATGTTTGAAGCAGTTACTTCAACTGAACTGAATTTCGAAATGCCCTTAGAGGCTTGCTAAATGGTGGAGAATAGAACTGCCTACAATTTTCGTCACAATGGCTTTGTTTTCAATTCTCTGTCAGAACAGTATACTGCCGGCTACTTGTCATCTGTTCAACATAATTCGATATATTCTTCTTCATTTTCTGCCCTCTTGTCCTGCTCCACGCCCTCACAAGTGAAACAGCAGTCACCAAATTTGTAGGTTACCATATAAGGCTGGCTTTACGGTTGCACACATTCGTAGACGTTACGTTCTCCACTGGCGGAACCTGGACTCACCACGTCTGTTGCCGAATGCGACTGAGTCCCCGCACCACGTTTGGAAATAGTAAGATTTCGGCATGGATCCCGCTTTTCTGTCATCTCGGGAGAGTGTGAGGCGGTATTCGAGCGACGAATACCGTCTAGACCGGCAAATCTCTCTTTCCTATGGTGTTACGTTTGTGAGCCGCTGGTAGACGGTTGAGAACCGGAGATATCAGAAAGGCTTATTGGCCGAATCGACTGAGGTGACATGATGAAGGAAATAAGTAGTCACTGATAAGTTACTGGTTTATATACTGTGTTTACACCTAGTAAGTCAAACCAGCGTTCAGCGACCTCAGTAATCTGTAGATTCCTAACATATGGAATATGTTGATTGATTGAAGAAAAAGATTAGTCTGGCTTACAATTCTAGTCTGCAAATTGTATGCCCCGGATTTGTATATGGGTATTGAATATGTACCTGAATAACCTAATTACAAAAAAAAAACGGATGAAATGAAATGTCTAAAATTTCCGCCTTCCTTCATTCATTGTTGTTTGGGACCTCTAAATTATCGAAAACGAATTGGGTACTTGTCAGCAATGCGTACTCAACATTTATTTGTTTATAAGTTCTGCATAAGGGAAACCCAAAAAACGAGATTGAAAATCAAAACTGAAGTTACAGACAGTTCCTATTAGACTGGTGCTCATTAAAACACTACAACTTACTTAGGCGCTTGAAAAGTCGGAAGGCAGGAGACGTTATCGCTACTGTAGTTTTGAGAGTCTTGAATTGCACCCTGCACAAGTGAAACTATGCCGCTTTATATTCGTTTTAGGCGTGGCATAGGATATCTTTATTGACCACCCTCTAGCTATAGAGTTGATCATACGAGAACAAAGCGTGTGCAATTTGTACTCTTTATTCCTACTAGACACCCGAGGTGGCCTTGAATACTTGTGCCCTCCAGATCTGATGAATATTTTACGGGTGAAATTTTTTTGAATTTTTTCAATTAGCCGAATTTCCTTCTGCTTATAAGGACAAAATACTGATAATCCACACTCTGCAATCTTCCTAATGTACGTTTTATAAATCCTCACAAGAAGATCTTCATCACTCACTGTAAGACCCTTGAAAATTTGGTATGTCCGATACGTAGCTTTCTTGATTTGATTGATTTGATTCATTACATGTTGAGCAACATGTGGTAGTAGATAGCCAAACAAAAAAATCAGCAAA
>UZAF01016908.1:23286-60585 GCA_900617895.1 Haemonchus placei
AAAGGAAAGCCTGAACTTGTCACCTCTAGTCCTAGACGGGATCATTTGAGAAAAGGGATGACTATTCAAGTTGATTCGATTGTTGATGATGTTATACACCATCAAAACGTCATTAATCCTCCGCCTCAAATGAAGTGAATACAGGACTTTCTCGTATATCATTTCCAAATGTTGGGAGAAACAGAGTTTATTATCGTAATGAAAACCGAGACGAAAGAGACACTCCTGACGAAAGAGACACTCCTAAGGAGATGATCGTCAAGACGATAGGTTTGTAGCAGACTAGAAGAATCCATCCTCATATACACAGTCTTTTCAGGAGCCAGTGACAAGTTCCATTGTTTAGACCATTCAGAAGTAACGTGTAAAGCATTTTGAATCATTCTTATATCATCTTTCCTTCCAATAATTGACGGCTGATATGGTGAAAAGAATGGGACAGTATGCTCTGAGAATGAATTTTACGTTCTGCTTCAACAACATTCCATTTAACAGAACACGCGCGATGATAATTTTTTCCTTGGCCCACATCTTCATGAAGAGCTGTTGAGAACTTGGAAAATGCCTATTCTAAAATATCGTGGCATATACTACATTTCGAAAGGTATCAGAGGCATATCATGTATTTTGAAAGGTATTTCGTCTGAGTTGTAGAGTTTTGCGATGGAAATGATAGACAGGTTGGGCCGGGCAACATGTGGGTCCTGCGAACACTCTGAATACTTTATCGAATTTCTAAAATCGGGAATCGTGCTGGTCAATGCTGTGCACGTAGTTCGGTAAAGCTGCTTCGGAGACGGTCCACTGAGCTACGTCTAAAATGATTTTTGAAAGTCCCTATGAGGTATGTTGTTCCAAAACCTCCTTATTTTTTGGTTGGCTCATTCTATTTGAGCAAATCGAAATAATCTGGTCCAGGCTTTCAGTCGCATCTTAGGTGAGCATTTCTTCTGCTGCGCAGCATTAGTGCTCTGTACGCGGAATATCCATATGAACTCACCACTTTCTATTTCATTGCCATTTTGAGCGAGCGCAATACATGCTGTTCCAACTCTCAGATTGAATGCTATTCATTGATATAAAAGATCACACTTAGGGAAAACTTTGCATTGATTTCTTTTAGCGCTTGTTTTCACCACTTCCTGATCCCCACAATCCTACACATACACTTTAAGAAAAGGGTTTATTTATTTTACGTTTATCTCACACACTCAGAGGTTTGCCTATCTTGGAGGGCAATGGTCTCCACCATAGAAATATAACTGGCTGAAAGAGTGTAAATATGCGAAAATGAACGTATAAAAACGCCTATGCAGAATTAAAATAAGTAGAATGATCCTGACCACGGAAACGTGCCTGCCGAAATGAACTACGGGTTTCACCAGCAGCCAAGCATGAATAAACAGTCCCCGTTTAGTAAAACGATGAAGTTCTCAGAAGACATCCTTCACCCCTACTGAAAGTGTTCCCAAAATAAATAGTTTGACGTCTGATGGCATGGCTTACTTATGAACCTGAGCTCCAGAGTGGCAAATGAGAAAGTTCTGAAAAATTCTTATTCAGGTCCCTGTGCGGCTAGCTCCTTGCTGGCCGGCTTGCTACGACAGAAAGGGAAGATCGGGAGGCAGACATGAGCTAATCAAATAAAACTCCAAATGAAAACGAAAAAGAAGGAATTATCAACGAAGCGGCTCAGATTATATACTCGTACATATCGTTTGACATTCGCCAATGCTCGGAACTACAGCCGAGAGTTCTTAAACCTTTGACGACAGCGCGGCCCAACGCTGGGCCGCACTCTTTTCAAGGGTTAATCTTTTTGTTTGTTCATCTTTTGTAGTTGTTTGCATTTATTAGATTCACAATCTCCAAGTGATAGTATACACGAAGGGGTCAAGAAATACATTATTATTTTCAACAAATTTCCGACAAATTCAATCATTCTGCTGAAAATCACATTTTTTGTACATTTTTTGGGTACAATCAACGCAAAAAATGACTTTTACCTTTACTGCATCTAGTATTGACTCGTCTTGTGTTGCTGGACGCGCCTGTAGTCTTGAGATGACTGTTTGTGAAAACCTATACATCTCTTACGAACTTGTGCTTTCCGTCCGAGTAATTCTTCCAAACTGTGACTTGTTGCTGGCGCGCAGACTCTTTCATTTTTCAGAAAAGATTCAATAACACTCATCTTAAATCATTGAGCCTTATTTCCTCTACCACATCATTGTAAAGTTTTCGAGACTTTGCCAATGCTGTCTATGTCATCAGATGGAAGACAATCCTGAGATTGCACTTAGTAGTTCGCCTCACAAATGGAGTATGTATATGCAGACATTTGGTCGCTTTGATTGAAAAATCCCAGAACTTTAATGTAATCTTCGAGACTTGCGCTTTTCCGTTAGGAGTTATGGACTCATCATGTCTCGTGGGAATCATGAACAAGTCGCGCTTATCTTTCCACTTCAATCACTTGTCCTCTTTTCAACTGTCAGCCCTTGACTTTTGTTGGTACTCCTTTCCGATTTTTTTTCAAAGCCCCGAACAAGTGGGTGCTGCATTTCAATAAGCTATTAGCTAGAGGTAAGCACGAATACCAGTTATTAGTACAGAGATGTCTACCATGGTCCAAAAGACCGTCCATTAATTCCATGTCCACAAATACAGCTACTGGATCCTTCTTTGAAGGCTGTCTCCCTGCATAGATCTTGGTCCTCCACGTGTAACCACCTTTGCAACATAGTATGAAAAGATCAATTCCATATTTGTGCCTATTGGAAGGGACGTATTGCTCCAAAACTATTCTGCCTCGGAATGGCACTAATGACTCAACGATGCAAACTTCTTTTTCAGATCTGTAGGCTTTCTCGCGGCTCGCGTTGAAAAGTTTCAGGAAATTATTAATCTTGTAAAGCCTGTTGCCATCGAATTGATTATTGTCGGCAAAGTGAAGAGAGTTTAGTGCCTGCTCGGATCGGGTCCTTGGCATCGCTTTCCCAGCAATCGAGTGCCCACCAATTACAGGTCTGGTACTCCAATAATCTCTCAGCTTCGGCATCTGCACTACTCCCACTTGTATGCATAATCCCATGTATTTTTTGATTTCGGCAGGACAAGTATCTCGAAAATTAGAATTTTTTTCTACCCTGTCCATTCGTTCCTCCGACTATGAGTGAAAGCATTGCCACGTTCAAATATAGTTTGTAAAAGTCAATCGGTTCGTGGCAGTTTTGTACACAATCATACGGATAAACTTGATGAGTGAATACGAAGTCATCATGAACTTATGCATCGCTAGTCCACTCGTCTTCACTGTCTAATATTGATAACGTCTTAGTTTCCGTATCAGATGCGTTAGGTAATACTAGGGCGTTATTGCGGGAGGAATCGTTTCTCAAAGTCTCCTCCATATCATCATCGGACTCGACTAGTAGTTTTTCAAAACCAGTCTCCAAGTCGTCTAGAGCGGGCTGATCCATTTTTCACTCCTAAAGCTAAAGCAGCTTGAAACCAGGATTGATAAGAGTAGAAAACCTATACCTTTTCATTTATAGCTGTTTGGAAGTTAAAGTTGAGGAGTGACCCTGAGAAGTTCGAAAATAGCTTGCCGCAGAAAAAAGAATGACCCGTAGGATAGCGCGGACCAACGTTGAACCGCAAAAACGAAAAGCTTCAAAACGCCCCTGTCCCGCACGGCAGGCACGCAAAAAGGTGCCAAAGGGTCAAAGGGAAGGGGTGTCGACATCCCAGAAAAGGGGACGCAAACTGGTGTAGGTTCTATGATGGCCTCAAGAAGTGGTGGGGGCAGTAGCAAATCCGAAATAGTCGTGATCTTGCTTCGTTCAAATTCAAAGTTTATACTCACTCTTTTTGTGAGCTTAACTTTCCTCATTTTCTCACTGAATACCGTTTGATGATCGGAATAACAGTCGGCAGACAACTAAGTCACCTCGCATTACGGTAAAGGAGTGTCGAACAGTGAAGCATGGTGCTTTAATATCTTGACATCGCGTATCGCATACGTTGGAACCACCTGTGCTACTACTACCTGAGTATAACACCCAGAATTTACTTGATCTTGATCTTAATTCCGTTCCTACTTTATAAATAGTATGCAATGCCAGGGTTGATTCAACCCTAATTCGCTTGCGGTTTGACAGTGTCGATCCAAGCGTTTTAAGCCTTTCTGCGTTAATTGGCAAATTAATAATTTTGCTACTAGAGCAACGTACGAGATGAACTGAGCTTCCAGGAGACCATCGTACTTTTTGGAATGACATTTGTACATTTTGCTGACTGGATTCCATAGAAAGCAGCAGCTTTCCGGACGAGGGAGGGCTTTGTATAAAGCAAGCAGCATTGTTGTGTGTTTGCTCGGTCAATTTCGCAATTTCAGATACTTCTAGAAATTATTCCCATGAGTGCAGAAAATTTCAAGGTTGAACCTACAAGAACCCCGAGAACTACCACAAAATCACATTTCCTCATCTAACACCGTCAACTTGATAGTCTCTACCCTCTCTTTCTCAAGTATGTAATATAGATCACTTGCTCAGGAGATAGACCCTATGAGGTGGCCCTTTCTTTCATTTTCAATATCGACCGTTTCAGGGCTGATTGAACTCCCAATCGTTTTTGTTGTGGGCTGCATGAATTTTTATGCAGCCCTTTTGAGCCCATATATCAACCAAGGTCCTAGTGAACGCAGAAAATCGATGGTGTATAATTAGGAACAGTGGAGAATATGAGACTATTCCATGAAGCAATATAGAGAGAAAACTGTTTCTCAGAAAAGCTTTGGCCTACTAAAAGTCAAAAACTTTTTATTCAAGTCCCATCTGAACCACTTCAAGAGCAGCAACTTACACCGAAGTTTTTCAGCCCGACAATCAGCTCCCAATGACATACTGTATTACTTGCTTTAAAGAGGTCAACGAAGATCACATCAAGTGCTTGTTCCCTTATCATGGCTAGAGACCAGTGGAAGGTGCAGTCGACAAGACCAGTCATCCATCACTCATTCAGGCAACCGTTGTCTCATTTGGAATCTATAAAGCCAAGACAAAAGTTCATCCCTAATAATCTTTTCATCACTTTGGATGGAGTAGGCATTATACACATTATACTTGTAGAGAATTATCAGAGTAAACGTCATCTTGAAGTTTTTAAAATGGCATTGACAACAGCTTCAATTCATGAAGGGTTGATGTATTATACTTATGGGAAATGAACCAGATTAATGGCTGCAACCAGCACTGAAAGTCAGGGCTATTCGTTTCATTAAGTAGATATGTTGAAATAACAGAAAAGAGCAGAAATGGTATAGTATAACACTGCTGCAGAAAGATCAGCATGTTGAGACATTAATGGAAAAAGGAGAGGAGCTAGGGCATTTCATCGTGAGACCGATGAGGTTGTTCTCCCCTGTCAAGCAGACGAGGGGTCCCTACGTAAGATCCTGGTTCTCTGTACAGAACGCAAAGTTTTAGAACTACTGAGGCTTGCTGATAACAATCCGCTATGAACGATTTCGTCCTGAACTCCGGGCAAGCAGACCGAGGGGCACCTCGAACGAGGTGGTTCATCAACCAAAAAGATCCTGAAACAACTAGAACTCACAACTGAATTCCACAGCACGACAAAGCAAAACATGTTCACTATATCGCTACCCACCTGCTTCAAGCGAGAAAAGAAAGAATGGAAGGATATAAAATGCGGAAAGGTTATTGGGAAGTGGAACTAGCGAGCACATATTCGCACCTATGAAGAAGACAGAAGCACTGGAAGAGTCTTAAGTAATACGAAAAGAAATTTTGAGCAGATTGCCTGAGAATGGCTGTGAATGGAAAAGAGGAATCATTGCATAGAATACAGATAGTATTAACGTTCTCGATTCCACGCGAATATTTCGTTCATAGATCATCAGTACCATGGAATGCTTGTCGATCGGTCGAGGTGTGATAACCTGTAGAAAGAACATCAACATAGTAACTGCGTGGAGATAATGAGAGAGTATTAGACACTCTGAAATACGAAATTTCCACAATAAATCAATCTTGTTGAGGTTTTCTAGAATATCTTGCTAGTGGGTGCCTGTAGCACCTCAGGCGGAAGCTCTCCGAACGATAAAAAAAATTATTGAACATCAAAGATCAAGATCAAGATTTGATTGCAAAACTTTGCTTTGAATCAACTTGAAACAGAGAAAACGACAGGAAAAATCCAAACTTCACAAGAACCTCTTGGCGCGGATACTGCATCTGACTACGAGCAACTGGTTTTTTGATTGTCACTAATTGCTTGTGAGCTGATTCTGCCTCAGACGAATACAGCGAGATCATTGTTTCATTAAAAACTGACTGAGAGAAAGTTCTACTACACAGGTTTCCGCGCGTTTATTATCTTCATGTATGATAACCATTTTCATTAGCATTTTTAGAAGCTATCCCTAGAATCCACCATCCGATCAATACGTGGATGTCTGCAATTTGATGCAAGGAGATCAAAAGCGTGTGATCTTTGCATTCGATTCATAGGAAACGAACGAAAAAGAGCGCAAATAAGTTTCAATACCTAGACCATATTTGTGATCTATCTCATTAACTTGTTTTTCGGAAAGTTTGTTCCTGAAAAACTTAGAATAAGCGGTACTCATCGGACTCCCCACACTGAGGGTGGGGGGAAAGGTCACGGTGCGCCGCTGTATTGATCAAAAGATCCTGCCATTACTGCAGATTTCCACTCGGAAAAAAGCCTCAATTTTTTTCTTACTGTTCTGCTCTCATTTTCTTTTGACATAATTAGTTCACTGGTTAGACTAAATCACGAAGAGGGGTTGCGCTTAAGGGACTCCCCTCAACCCTTTACTTCAGTCAGCTCTTGAAGATGCCGTTGCACTGTATTTTTTTTTCAGTTACCTTGACGTAATATATAGCGGCAGGTATTGTGAAGCAGGGTTTGAGATGTCTCATTTCAAGTATTGAATCGCCACAGGAGCCCTCACACGGACCCGAACTCATCCAAGAAGGTCCAGCGCAGAGGCTCATTCTCAAGAAGTTGTACAAGAGTACTACGACGCGCTGAGATTTTAAGTTAAAGCAAAAGTGGAGTTACCTCCATTGCAAGCTGTTTCGAGAAGTTGTTGGTCTCGTACTCGTCTCTACTTCAAGCAGAAGAAGCATATCATTGTGGGAATTCCAAAAGGAATTGTGCAACGTACCTTGGGTGTAGGGATCCCTCATAGGGACTACAGTGAAAGGAGCTATCTGCTTCGAGTGTGAGACGACACACGACAAGTGGATAATTTATTAACGAAACGTAATAACAAAATCACGAAGAAAAGTAACACAAAAAATGAGGCGCAAAACTCTGATCATCCTCGACCTATCGGCGTCTTGAACTTTAAGGGCATTCCTTCTCGGGCGGAACCCCACCGATGTAGTTCTTTCTGTCCCGACCTGACATGGGTTCATTTAGGAATGTTCAGCGCACGATGCAGCCGAATCCGATGGTGGTAGCACGACAGGCGTATGCGCTTCAACTTCCACTTCTGCACTACCCGCAATGGACGTTCCAGTTCCACCGCTCAGAAGCAGCTGCCAAGCTGGCAGAGGACGGGGAGCGCGCCGAGATTATTCTGGACTCCATTAGGCCTGTTGCGGATCATGGAACTTGAATCAAATAGATAAAGAACAAATAGTCTAGGTGGTTACCTTCACAATGAATAACATCAAATGGACTAATCACCTTACTAATCATTATTTTACTCTTCTACGCTCAAATTATGTACTAACGCTCAAAAGGGTTAGTAATGAAGTTAACTTCTCACGTCGGGTCGCTTCCACCGACCCACCGCACGACCAGCTCCGTCTCAGAATAGTGTAGTATACGAAATAGTCGTTACAACAGGGTATCCGACACAATCATAGGAATAGGGAATCCTAAAGGCTCCAGTCCCGCGGGTCTGCTGCCTGCACGACGATCGAAGAAGGCGACTGACATGTGAACTTTGTGCCCCGGGTGACGTGACTGCAGCGTGCGTTCCCGCACGATCACGGGTAGAGCAGCGGGGTCATGGCGACAGTCACCCGCGCCCATGATTCCTGGGAGCGATCCTCGCATTCGCGACACTCGCGCTACCAGAGAACCACTCATGGGCCTTGGTCTCAGACCCCGTCTGGAGACCTAGCGCACGGCAGCTGCATGGAACCCCCTTGGCCCAAACCCACCAAAGGACGAAGTAGAAGACGTTGGCGTCGTTATTGTTTTATTTGCCGATGAGCGGAGGTGATAGCGCGGATGACTCTAAAAGCCATGTTCTAGTTTACTTATTATTAAAAAATAAGAGATGAGTGTGGGCCGAAAGATCGAAAGACCTACGAAACGCCGGGGTGATCTAGGCGGGAATTAGAATGTATTTGAGGACGACGACGGCCATAGCGATATCGAACGTCTCTGCCCGGATTCCTCTTCTTCCCCCCCCCCTTTTNCAGACCCCGTCTGGAGACCTAGCGCACGGCAGCTGCATGGAACCCCCTTGGCCCAAACCCACCAAAGAACGAAGTAGAAGACGTTGGCGTCGTTATTGTTTTATTTGCCGATGAGCGGAGGTGATAGCGCGGATGACTCTAAAAGCCAAGTTCTAGTTTATTTATTATTAAAAAATAAGAGATAAGTGTGGGCCGAAAGATCAGTGCAGCGACCTACGAAACGCCGGGGTGGTCTAGGCGGGAATTAGAATGTATTCAAGGACGCGACGGCCATAGCGATATCGAACGTCCCCGCCCGGATTCCTCTCCTTCCCCCCTTTTTGCTGGACTGTGTTTTTATTTTTATTTGTTTTCGTTACTTCCGTTTCGCGATTTGGTTTTTTCGGTTGCGTAATTGTTTTGTTATTTGTGCGAATAAATTTTTGGTTCGCGAAGTGTGTGCGTGGTGCTAACACTGTTTTAAGCCGTCGATATTTCTCGTTCGAACGGACCATTTCGGTACATAGGGCCGAACTGTTCGAGAGTATCGACTAGACAGTGTCAGGCAAACAGCGCACGCAGGAAGTGTGGGATCAGGGTAGCAGGTAACGAGGCTACTCTGGTTTAAGGATTGGTGAGGCAATCCGAAAAGAGTGGAAAGGCTTTCACTACTGGAGCAATCGACTATCGATTGAGATCAAGAGCAAGGTTCGAGTGTGGCTCACCGGTTACAGAAAGGGCGCAGAGTAAGCGTTCTAGTGCAACGGAAAGGTCATCAAGGGTATCGTTTGGCACGGAAGGAGGGCCCGAGGGGAGCACACGGAAAAGGACGCTAAGTAAAAGTAAAACATTAAGCCGTCGATATTTCTCGTTCAAACGGACAAGAAGCCTCCTCTTCTAAAATCTCGAACGGTGAGTTCGCGGAGTAGGTGAAAAATCGCAATTGACGGTAAAATAGAAGTAACTGTGAGTCAACACGCTAGGTTTAAAAAGGGTTATGGCTTAAAAATGAATTAGTAGAGGAAGTAAGATTTTCTCATTTCTGAAGCGCGCTGCCTTGTCGACTACGTAAATTAAGCATATGCGGCTACTCAGATGTACTAAGTGTTAGTACGATGATATTGATAAGAAACAAATATACGATCAATGTGTAACGAGAAAATTGCGAGGTGATAATACAAGTCGAATCGAGGGCAATCATGAAGTGTAAGCGGCAACACCAACGTCGTTCGTTAACGAAAATGGGATTCGTTGATATGCAGCCTTGCTCTTGGCGCGCATCTGGTAGTCGTCCCAGGACCCCTTGGACTTGAAAGGACTCACGCCCTTTAGTCATCTAGTGTTCTCTTGGATGAATCATTGTTTTAGTGTGTTATTGTGAATTATGCGTTGGATTAATGAGAGCGAAGTATCAAGTTAGGCTATCAGAAAATTTTAGTGATATTGATAGTGTGTTAGTGATATGGATATGCATTAGAATAACAATATGAGATCTACCTTTTCTTACTTTTCACTCTTCTGTCTGGTTGTATGCGTGTCGGTTGCTCTTTCTTTTCGGTATTTGTCCCATCTTCTTTCTGTGGAGCCCATACTTCCAGTGGGATCAACTGATTTATTGATCGATCCGATGTTGTGTTATTTCCTGTTTTAACTTTTACGGATCTGATCACTCCATCAGCTGATTCATTAATTCGTACTATGAGGCCAAGAGGCCAATGTGATCTTTGAGTATTTTCTTGTTTCATGAGTACTACGTCGCCAGTTTTTGGACAACTTTTTGCACCTTGTCTCGGAGTAATTCTTTTATAATTACGCTCAGCAAGGGCTTGAAGGTATCATTTCTGCCAGTGTCCCAAAATCTGTATAATGTGTCTTGTAGTAGTAACACGAGACATTGATCTCACAAAAATGGGAATTGCTCAGCCGACCGCTTGTATTAAATGTCCTTGTACTAATGGGAGTGAAATATGGGTTAATAAGGTCTGTTGGTCGTAGTGTTTAGAGTAGATTCTATTTCTGAAATAACTGTCTGTAACGCCCATAAGTCTAACGTTTGTCTGTGAATGGTCTTCTTCAAATCCAGCTTCACTGACCCCACTAACCTTTCATAAAAACCATCTTTCCAGGGCGGAAGAGGTGTGGTGAACAGTCGAGGTTCTGGGATGCAGTGACCTGCTGGACCGCGGGATGTTCCCTTAGAGCGAGTAGCTCGTTTACCAAGATTTCCCATCCTAGCTTGAAGGTTGGTGCGTTGCCGCTCAAAACCAAGGTAGGGGCTGCTCTGCGTGCCAAAAACCTTCTGAACGCGAGGAGGAATTTTGGTGCCGAGTTATCTGCCACGATTTCAAGTGCAACGCTCGAGTTGCCCTCGAGGTGAAGAGGCACACCCAGACTTTTTTGTCCGCCCCTACTTGTTGACGAACTGTGATAGGACCGAAGTAATCAGGACCCGTGTTTTGAAAATGTCTACTTCGGACCTCTCTCTGGCTTGGTAGATCCGGTAGTCTGGGGCATGAGAATGGCCTTCCTTGTTGTCGTCGGCGAATTGTGCACTGCTGTACTATCGAATTAGCTACAGTGCGATTTCTGGAATGAGATAGTAGTTTCTAGGCTGAGATACCAGGTGTGAAGTGCCGGCGTGGAACAACCTTTGATGGAAGTCCGCGACGATCAGCTTCGTAAGCTGTTTTGGCAAAAGTAGGATCGGGGTCTTCGCAGAGTCCTCGAGCACTGCATTTATCATTTGTAGATCCCCGCGATAGATTCCGTCTTCGCACTGTGTGGTGACAACATCGTCAAGATCTACATGGAATTGATTGGAATGTGATCCACCGATCGCGCACCAAATGGGAATATGAAGGACGGATTTTTAGTTTTGTTCGATACTGTCGTTGCATCGTATTGCTGCTTGTCCCTTCAGAAGCGAGTACTTGATAAACTTGGTGTTGATCGGTCCATTATTGTGGCTTACTCGAGTATCGATCCTATATCTATATTCAATACTGCCATTGAACTACATTACTGAATTGCTTGGAGACTCTGTATTACCCGACCTTGCAGCTGAAGGATTCCGTCGCCATGTTTACGTTTAGCTTCGTCGAACGGGTCATCCCATAAACACTTCTTGATCCATATGTTTTGTATGAATATTTTGGCTTTGATGAATAATGGAATAAGAAGACCTAATGGGTCAAAGGTTGATGCGAATGCCCTCAGTGCACTACGTTTTGTGGTAACCTTTTTTGTGATTGACTTGATGGGCACGCCTAATGTGTCCTCGTGCGTATTCCATCTCAATCCCAACAGTTTTACTGCATCAGACGTCGGCTCCATTCTGTCCTTCAATGGAGTAGACTCTAACACGTGTTCGTCATTTGACATGAATTCGCGAAGGTTCATGCCTATCTTCGAGAATACATTCTTTCGAAGACCTTCGTCGACCGTTTGGGCACCTATCAAAACATTGACAAGGAAGGTGTTTGCGGTAATCTCTTCCTAGAGCCGGTTTCTACCTTCTCTCTGCAGTGTATACTTATGGACATGCTTAATAAAAATGGAGATGCGTTCGCACCAAATTGAATACGTGTGAGTTGGAGGATACGTATGATGTTTCTCGATGGATATTTTGTAGTATCTTCCAACCCTAAGGAGCGCGTGGCGTCTCTCTTGTCTTCTTCGAATCTAATTTTATGAGATGCTCTTTCCACATCCGCCATTATAACTATCGGTGTTAGCCGTGCTCGTGATAGCGTGCCATAGAATGTGTCAATAGAGTTCGTCCTTGGTGCACACACTCGTTCAGATTGGATACATCTCTCATGTGGCTCGACGCATCAAATACGATGCGTAATTTTGGGCAGCACTGTTTTCTTTGGATACCGCTTGATGTGGAATGTAAAGCACCTATTTTCCATGGGCTGACGACTCGCTGACTTCTTCTATTATCCCCGACTTATGTTGCTGATCGAAGGCCTTGCAGTACTCCTCCCATACTTTTTTATTACGGCGGAGCTTTTTGTATTGATTTTCTAGCCTCCGTATTGCTAGAGCTTTGTTATCAGCAAGGAGAGGATGATTTGTCTTCCACGGAAATTGAACTTATATGAGGCCATCTTTCGTTTGTACTGTGTTATAGTAGTGTTGTATTAAACTGGCATTGGTTTCATCTGCTTCATCTTTCGTCTCGAGAGACTCTAAACCTGGTAGGTGTTGTATTATGCGATCGGTTTCAGTTACTGGTTCGCGATGTCCTTCCACTGAAGTGGTCTCTGCAGTACTTTGTGTTGATGAATAGAGGTAACCCGAAAAAACTGAACCGAGTTTCGTCCTAGACTCAGCGAGTTCAGAGGGAAGTTGACGGCTCGAACTGAAATCCACTACATCCCAATAGTAGTTCATCCCAGTTAGAACGTCAACTTCCATTCCCATTGTCTTTGGTTTTTTATGACATCCGTCGAACTGTTACTTTCGTTGGTTGACATCTCTACTGTAGTATAATAATAGTTTTGCGTCTCCACAGACAGAGTTTAGTCGGTGCACCGTAGGACTTGTTTAGGAGTATAACCTTAGTACGATAGGGTTTCTTCGTGTGCTGATGCCCTCCAAATGCTTGTGTAGTGATATTTTTGGATTCCATAATTTTAATTCTAAGCTTTTCGCAGTATCCTTCCTGATATGGCTGTGTTGAGAACCACTATCCAGTAGTACTGTGAGAAGGTGTTCGGATTTTGTCTCTATTGATTGTTAGTGCTTGCACTACCATAAGACGAGATGGATCGAGCACCTGTCCTTCCCTTATCTTTTGAACTATGTCTTTTTCTTACTGTGCTAGTGAACACTTGTTTATCACACAATGCATTGATTCGGAAGGTTTCTATCTCTGACCCATCTGACTCGTCAGAGGAGCTATCTCTTCACGCTTCGTTTCCTCTGCCTTGTAAGGATCAGATTCTGAAGAGAGAGACAGGCTGGTATAGATATTCGTCCTTAGCGAATCCTCGAAATCGACTCTTGGTTGAGGTGTTCCTCTGCGCTGTTACCTTGGTTTCCTCGTAGGTGAACTTTCTCTTGATGGTGGAATTGAGGACTGAGTCCCTGACCTTGTGTAACTACGTATACTAGTCTCTGAAGGAAAACTATCCCTTGAACTATCTTTGGTATAGTATCTTGTCTTGCGACTGTCAGCTCTCGCTGGACTACGGGAAGAGCTCCTTTGGAGGCATAGAGACCTGTGGTGGTTCCGATAGCACTTGCTATGCTTAGGGGCACTGCAGTATTTACTTTTGAGTCCCTTTTTGAGACACTGCCAGCATAGCCGTTGTTGTACTATAATTGCTCTTGTTTCGTAAGGGGATGTTACTTCGTCGCACTCTGCAGTACTGTGACCCATCTGGGAACAGAAACTGCATTTCGCTTCGACGACTCGATCTCACCCTACTTCGAGCTCTACCTGTCGGTGATGCTTCGTTGTTCATGCTGACACTGCTTCCCTTTCGTGTCCTTCTTGCAACCTTATTCAGGTTTCGTAAACTTTGTGAATTGTTTGTGGTGTACGATCTCGCCTTTAGGGTAGGAGTTGGGTCGGTATCTTTGACGATTTCCAATTGGTCGATGCCTCGATCAGATTCTCCGTCGTCCAGTCGTCACCCCTTGACCGTTTCTGTCCTACCTCTTCCCTTGTCTATCTCGGGAACTTGGATCTGTTGGTCTTCATAGTCATCGTGCAGCCAGGTTGTACTTTAAAAGTGGCTAGCTGACTCCATATTGCTTTAACACTGCACAATGTAACACATTGTTCTGTGACGGGCTTTCCAGCTGGGGGTATTTCCTCCAATTGTTCTACACGCCTGTTTCGCAAAACATCTGGTCCGTACTAAGCAAAAGATTGATAGCCTTGGGATAGTTTTTTGTTGGCTTTCTAATGGAGGCAATGATGTCGTGGGGCGTACCTTTTGTTTTGCTTTTCAGGTATTTTTAAGTATGCAAATTCTGCCGTGGGTGCAATCGCTGCATTATTGTGTAATGCCAACTTGTATAGTTCCCTGAATTCTGGGAATTTCAATATATCGCCTTCAAAGCCCGGTAATTCCAACTTTGGAAACTGTACTTCTATCTGCGTAGTCAACAGTCCTTTCGTCTTCTTCTGACTTTTTTCCCTTGTATTTTTTTCCAGCTTCCTTCTCAAGTACTCGAAAACTTGGGCGAGGATCTGGGCAATGGCCATAGTGTTTTCTGCTCCAATTGTCTCCCAATGATCTGTAAAGTCTTGGATCGGCTGGTAGCGGCCGTCTTATTTTCATATCTTATCAAAGTAATCCACGCTTTGCTTCCAAGTTTCTTTCAATTCGCTCGTCCAGTGTGTCATATGTATTATTTTTGCGGTAGTTTCTTGTCATGATACGTTACATTCTCGCTATCACCAAATTCGCCAGTTTTTCGTTCCTTTTCGGTGATCTCAAGCGTTGTTTCTTCGAGTTCCGTCAAGTTTCCCGCTAGGGAATTGACAGCCTTCTGACCTCTGATATAGCCGGTAGCTGAAATTGCAGTAGTTCGCGTGGCACGTCACACACCAACACTCCCAAAGTTGAGGTAGTTATCTGAAATAACTGGTTCGATCTTGTATTACACTGGTCTTAGACGGGCGACTCGATGCAAGTTTTTTTCCATATAAATGAGCAGTAGTGTTAGCAGATTGAAAGCAAGATTATTGTAAGGCGATTAATACACGAGAAGCCGCGAAAACGAAAAAAACGAGAAAATGAAAGATGAACTGAGACAAAACATCTACTACCGAATAAGCGACAGCCTGCGGAAGGGGTTAGTTCTACTTTCAGCGGCGACAATTCATATTTTTAGATGTATTGCTGGAACATGCAGTGTGTGCTGGACTAGAGAGAGGTGAAGTCCACTAAGTGGTAGACCCATCCGTTTACACCATACCTCAGCTACCTAATTGGGTGGCCAACCCACATAGTAGAGGGGATTTGAGAAGCTTCTCCATCAGTGCGCCCAATTGCTTGGGACTAACAAGTTTTTGGGCTGCCGCTACAAATCAGTCATCCCGGTACAGTACCGCCGGCTCCCTGGCAGCGCCGGCTGGAGGCTCTTCGTTCGCCTCCACTCTCCATGTGAGCTCCTTGGTCCCACTCTCCCATCTGTCCACGTCTTCTGTATTATTGCGCCTTGGTCCTCATCCGTCTGTCGGTTAGTTGCCACCCCTAGCCAGCCGTTCTGCCACGGTCCCAGTGCACCCGATCCCTTGATATTGCGTTACATCTCTTATAAATTTGCTATATGGTTTGTCCCCATAGTCTCCGATGTTCCGATTCGAGAATCATATTTTTACCGATCATTTATTGATGATCGAACAGGTCTGTTTCGCCATCGCCGATGCACCATGTTGCGGATCGATGGAACTCGGGTCAATTAGATAAAGAACAAATAGTCCAGGTGGTTCCCTTTACATTAAATAACACCAAATGGACTAATCACTTTACTTATACTATTTTACTCTTCCACCCTCGCATTATGTACTAGCACTCAGAACGTTCAGTAATGAAATTAACTACTCATGTCGGGTCGCTTCCATCGACCCACCGCTCGACCAGCTCCGCCTCAGAACAGTGTAGTATACAAGACCAGTCGGACCGTACGGACTTTCTTCCTTCTTGTGTGAAAGTCGGAATGCCCTATTAGAATTCTGCGCCCACCAACCAACACCACCAACCCACAATTACTTCAATGCGAATGATCCCATCATCTACTTTTGAAATGGATTCCTGGGGCACTACTCCTCGAATTTCTTCCCTCCTGTTCACGAAACTTGACACAGGATTAACAGGGCATTGCAAATGGTATTCACTGTAGATCGGTGCTTATGTCCAAATTGGTATTCTCGATCTTTTGCTCTCGTTCCTAAAAGTAAATACCCATTAAAGACTCAACTGTCAGGCAACCAAAATCATGGGCGGTCTTCACAAATGTTTCAAGTAATGATAATACCATTATCAGATGTTATTATCAATGGATGGACCTCTTTCTTTACATATCATTTATTAGATATCATTTATTGAGAACTCCAGATTATTGGTGGTCGGTTACGTCTTGTCACAAATGATATCTACCTAAGAGGATCTTTCATTAAGTTGCAAACCTTGCTAGATAGATAGCGGTCGTAATCTAATAGCAACAAATGAGCGAAATCCTCATCTGCTTATCGTAGTACCGGTAATGGGTCCCTATCACTGCACTTACCACTCACTTTTGTCACCTTACTTTACCATCCCGTCTTATCGAATGAAACATACTAAACGGTCAAAGCAGCATCGTAAATACTGAATGCGCTAGGGTTTTGATCGGTGGGTGGCCTCTCATAGATCGCTTATCTTCTCTTATCAGCTATCGTTGGTACTGTCACCGAGTACCTACGATCCCGTCATATCCTACATCACCTGTTAAAGTCCTACAAAATTCGAACTCTTTGGGTACACGAAGATAGAAGTTAAGAACTTTTGCTTAAACATTACTCTGCGCAAACCCTGCCCCTGTAGGCGAACTCTGAACCTGCTAGCTGCTATAAGTGTTCCCATCCTGCTTCCTGTACTCCTACCAGTTTTCAATGCTTTGGGTCCACTGGAACTGGAGTTATGAATATGCGACCTGAAATCTCTATACGCCTCGCACGGTGGGTGGAGTCCTGTGCTGCCACGTTCATAAGTGTTCCTATCCTGCTTCCCGTACTCCTTCCAAATTTAAACTCTCTAGGTCCACAGGAACAGGAGTTATGAATTTCCTGTCAAGCATACACACCGACATACACACCGACACACCAACAGACACAATCAGCAAATTATATAGAATAGGATAGTCGTTATAACAGGGTATCAGACACAATCATTAAAATAGGGAAGTACTAAGGGTTCCAGCCCCGCCAGTTTGCTGCCAGCACGACGATGCAGGACGATCTGAGAAGTTGACTGACTTGAGAACATTTTACCCCAGGTGGCCGTGACGGCAGCGTGCGTTCCCGCACGATCACAATTAGAGCACGCGGGGTCATGGCGACAGTTACACGCAAGTGCCGACACGCCCATGCTTCCTGGGAGCAATCCTCGCATTCGCGACAAGGCCCCTGACCGTCCCGTGGCGTGGCATAATAATTCTTTTCCTCGTTGCGGTTCTGTAAAATTGATATGATTCGGTGTTTCTTATAGGGACAAAGAGGTCTCCTTACTTCTCGTACTGCGGAAGTGGCAGGGATGCCGTCTTCCCTGGGAGGAGGCATGTTACGGTAGGCCACAACTGTGGTCTACTGTAGTGTAGACCAAGTGAACTAACGCTGACTAAATACCGTGTGGTCTCCTTGACCTACACACACACACACTCGGACCTTACCTACACTTTGGGCGGGAGTCTCCTCCTATAAATAGCCCATTTTGACACTACTAATGTTTCTCTCCTTCCATTCTGTTCCCGCGACGAGAATGGGACAAGGTTACATTCTCGCCGCAGGATTGGCTGTTCGTCTACTGTTCTAATAAGCCTTCGACTTCATCACATTTTCTTTAACCATCCAAGGAAACTGTCCGGGATTACCGCTTTCTCATGAGCCGGAAATTGATAGCAGTTTTCGGCTTGACCATGTCCGGTTCCGTCCTGTTCCGAGTCCACTCATTGATCCCGGGCACGAGATCAACGAGTGGACTCGGAACCGGACAGGGAAAGGGGGGAAGGGCGATCCGCTACTCTACCCAGTGACTTCGCCTCGTCCCGTGCCAACAGCGTCATTGTAGGAGACTCTAACCTGTCAGTTGACTTAGAGCATCATCACGCACTTAATCCCTCCTCGAATGTCCTCCTACAATTCTTCCAAGAAAAAAGCTTACAACAGCATGTTGTATACCAACGCATGGCAATAGTATTATTGATTTAGCCTTATCTACGCTTTCCAACATACGTGATGTGACGGTTGCAGCTCCACTGACGAACTCAGATCATTCCGCTGTTCACTTCAATCAGATGAGAGAGCTTGGTGGTGCCTGTCGTCTACCCCTCTCCGTTTTTTCTTCCCCCGACTATGATGGTTTCGATGTGTACTTTCAAAATGTTGATTGGATCCAATTATTCGAGCAATACGTCCCTGCCGATGATGCATATGCCAGGTTCTGCTAAGTTGTCTACAGTAGGTTAGCGAGCTTCGTCCTTTAAAGTTTCCGGAATCTAGCATCATAAGTTATCCATCACATATAAGAAACCTATAATTTCGAATGGAACGTCTTTTCCAGAGAATGGATTTCTCTTTGAATTTCCTGCTTTACAGAAAAGTATGCTCCGACGTTGACCACCACTTGGAAAAGTTTGCTGCCAGTTATTTGGGAGAACAGTTCCTTTACGGCAACTGTACCTTTACTCTCGCAACAAACTCAAACCCAAGCCATCCCTCCCAATTTCAAAAGATCAGTTCATTTCGTGTCAAGGCTTTATAATGACTGTGCTGAGGCTGAAGCTTTCGATCCTTATTTCGCCAGTGTCTTCTTGGGCACGATTACTGCTGATAGTGAAAAGGAAAAAAGCTCGGAGTATATTCACCGATGTTCGCCTGATATCTACTTTCATCCTAGTGATGTCCTCTTGGTGCTGACAAGTTTGACGATGGAATGCCTCAGATCATTTTCAAAAAATGATGTAGGTCACTATGTTATCCACTTTCCCACTTGTCCGATATATCTTTACTTTTAAGACAGGTCCCCTGATTTTGGAAGGAAGCTATCGTTACTGTCATTCCCTAGCACCCTGGAGCTGCTAGGGTTACAGATTTCAGGCCCATCAGCCTTACTCCCACACCTGTCAAGGTCATGGAGGAAACTATGTTCAGTCAGTTACTGCCTGGTTTCAGAAGTCTAATTTTTCCCAACGGAGCGGCGTGGATTCCTAGGGCTTCAGCATGTACTAATTTACTCGATACCTTTTATGATGTTTGCAAGGCCTGGAATCGGAGAAAGTCTGTGGACCTTTCTAAGGCCTTTGATAAAGTTTGTTATCCTAAACTCTAACTAACACTAGCAAACTGGAGCACTACGGAATTCGGGGTTACCAACTCGCACTCTTAGGCTTCAGCCGTCATGGCACTATATGGGACTTTATCCATACTCAAAACATGCGGTGATGTTCACGTACAGGTATATGCAGATTACACTGAACTGTACACTTCATATGAATGTTCAAATAGAGTAGACATACAAAAAGCACTGGAGCTGTCTTTTGAGAAAATGAGAGTATGGGCATTCAGATGGGATATTCCCTTAGGTCTGAGCAAATGCTCGACGATGCGTTTTGGGAACTCTGTTGCAAATGACTATGTTGTGAATGGATTAAAACTTCCAACTTGTGACTCAACTAAAGACCTTGGAATAATTCTTGAGAACAATCTCAAGTTTTCTGAACACATTGAAGCAGAGGGACAGCAGCAGGAGAAGCAGACGCGCCGTTAAAGTTATAGACGAAAGCATGTGGCAGGGCGACAGGCTGCCTCTCTTTTGGTAGGCAGATATTTCCCTGAGCGAGTACTTGTCCTTAGTCCAAAACGCAGTGATTTAGATGTAATGTACTGAGGTTTGCCGTGTGCAATTTACGCGTGAAGAACGAATTCAATAGCGACTTTGGGCGGACGGATAAGGGGGACTCAAGCAAATGGATCGCTCCTCGACAATTACCTATCCACAGCTTCGAAGTGAAGCGAAGTGTCAAGCCGGCCAATATAACGGCTCGCATAACTGGAAATTGCCGGAAATTCGCATTAGATCACATGATGAAATACTAAAAAAATTACAAAAACTTGGGTTTCTTTTACATAAATAAGAGTGGTAATAGTGGACACGCCCACACGCTGCACGTCTCACCCTTCCACCTCGTTGACGTGGTAGGCCAGCGGGGAGGCTGGCGTACCACCTAACGAGTGGATCTTAGCTCTTACCAGCTGAAATGACTAATTCAGTGGAGATCTTCTTGCAGAAGGAACAGAGTGCAAGCAAATGAAGCTGTGTAGAGTTTGCTTCGCAGGTAAATCAGAGGAGTTAGATAATGAAGTAGTTAGGCTGAGGTGTAGAAGGTACCAGGCGGGAAATATTTCAAACCGCAGGACCTTTCAGTGCTCAAACGTGATCATCTCGGGATTGTGAAGTGATACCTCGCGCAAGACTTGTGCAACGAAAACGTAGTTCCATCAGCGATAGAATCAAGCCTCCTTTGCAGTTCACGGTCTTCAGCCTATGTGGTTTTTCTGGTGAATCTCAACAGTGCAACCCTGTTTATGGATGGAGATGATACTTCGTAGCGGCTTTCCAGTCTCAATAATAAATTTTTCTGCGTCATCACCAAAACTAAGTAACTGTGTTTAAGGGAGTTGATGAAGAAAGGTATTCTGAGATGGCACTTCTTTATATAGCGCGATAACCCTACAGAAAAGATTGAAAATTGCAACAACAAGGCAACCGTAGCCTTTCGTTATAACGATGCAGAGCTTCCCCAGAAACTGAAGAAAGAAACAGTTCATTGGATTCATCCCGGAGTATGTGCGATTTCAACTCCTTCTTTTAAATACAAAGCGATCTCAATCATCCAGAACAACCACTCCGTCTATCTATTGAAATATGCTAGGTCAAGATTTGCAGTATGTATGTTCACTAGATTTGAACTAGTGAAATCACGCTTTTACCACTCTGACGATCTGAAACATTCGATTTAAGAAAGCTGCTCAGTATCTGAAGATCACCAAAGGCTCATTCAAGCCCAATTCTTCTGTATCCTGCAGTAGTCTGTAATCATATTGCTAGCAATTCCCGTAGAATCACAGAAGAAGAAAGATGTCTCACCTAATATTGATTGCTTGGTTACACAACTGATTTGTTCAAAACACATCTTAAATGATAAACGTTAGCAAGAGGTCAATTAAGAGGCTAGCCGTTCACTAGATATAACGAATGTTGAAAAGGTAATCGGTCACCAGCTATTATGAGCATAATCAACTCTTAAAATCAAGAGAACTACATTCCGCCCTTCAAGACGATAAACATAAGTATGTAGTTTTGTGGAAACTACTGGTAGTGCGGATGTGGAAAAAGACAGGCTAAAACTGCAAGCGATCTTTCCTTCAGCCGTTCCTATAGGCGAGGTTAATTACAACTGTTATCTGAACATGTTACTTCGTTTCTCACCAAGTCCTACAAAGCCACATTAAAACACTTTTCGAATAACGATTTTCGCTACTTCCGGAAGAATTTATCACATTTATCACACAAAACCCCAAACAGGCTCCAGAATTTCAAGATCGCGTTAACATTCGAAGTAGAGTTGGAGGAGGAGGGATAGATGCAGAAGTCAGTTTTAATTTCCGATCGTTTACTAGTATTTGGTTGGAAGATAAGTCTTGCAACACTTTGGACAAATTTTTGAATTTTTTTATTTTATTTCAATTTTTTGTTAATTTTACTAATATTTATTTTGTAGTTTGATTTTGTAATTTGATATTTTGTGTTATTATGTATATTTTAGTAAATCTACATTAAAAGGGCTTTTGGTTTTTTTTCCTGTGGAGGAGCATATTCCGAGTGTATAGACTTATCTTCCAACCTAATAATAATTTGGCAAGAAAGAAAACAAAGACAAAGAAATCGAAGCGTTAGAAACTTTGTATGGACAATGAGGACAAGATAGCAACGGTTATGAACTTCTAGGACACTCCCAGATGAATCAACACAGAGGTGAATAGGAAATGCGCTTCGGCTTTTGCAACTCTACCATTCATAATTGGGAGCATTAGATTCGTACCATCATCTTCTACTAGGCACGCCAAGGGAAAACGCAAGCTTAGCGGCTGGAATTACCAGCAACCTCTTCGCTAGGAGCAATGTTAACCGGTCAACGATCAGCAATTAGTTGCGCCCCTTCTTTGCAGTATATGTACACTGACCTTTGAAGTAACGCAAATATTGTCTCCCACTTTTGGGGTTGGGATTTGAAGAGACCGTCCAGTGTGACTTGTCGGAAGCAGACTGTACAGTCACAGCTATCGCTTACCCTTATGAAGCCTGAATTTAACCTAACGCAGTTAGAAAATGACGCCTAAAACCATAACTCAGGTACCTACCGAACACCAACACACGCTGAGAATTATTTAAAAAATCCACCGCACTTGCTTGTTTTTAGGATGTTCATCAGTCGATCTCCGTTGTCCTTTTTGTATACCACGTGCTCCGCCTTCTTGAACGTCACTTTGATGGAATAAATTTTGTGGCTCATTATAGTTTAAAAGAGGCGGTCAATGGCTTTTTTGAGTTACTGCCTCCTGACATCAGAACAAAAGGCAACAGTGATTTGTACAAAAATTAGAGAAGGTTGTTGACCCCTCCGATCTGGGAAATTCTAAAGATGAATTCAAAACGACTTCTTTTTTGTCGAAAAGCTTTCTTTTCGGGTTAATATCGTAGTTCACACACAGTCTAGCCAACCTCTTCCTATATCTCATTTCTCAAATCTACCCTAATTGTGGACTTTCGACGTGTAGCAGAGGTGTTCACACGTTATCGTTTGTATTGACGTTACAGCCATTTTTCGTATCTTTTTCATCTTCATATTCTCACGCAGTTTTCAGCGAGCTTTCATATGGCAGAAAACTTAAGTGCGCTTTCACTGACGGAGAATAAATTTCATCAACCAAGAAGGCCAAGGAGATTTTGTCCGTCATTTCCAAACGATCTGTATTCCATGAAGATAGAGAGAATCTTTATCGAAATTAGGTCTAGCATCAGCATATGCAACCTTTAGTGAAACATAGTCTATGAAAATCCTTTTCTGTTCATCCGATGTTCAGTCATTTTGCGAGCTTCCCACGTCTGATTCGTTCTGTTACTTCTCTGGCGCCTTTCACATTCCTTCCTCATGTCGACTGGCATGAACTGCGTACTACGCTTCTCGAACACCTAAGAGGTTAGTTGACGGGATCGAGTGACTAAACGTCGGAATCAGAAAGGCTCTCACCTCTAGTGGACAGAATTCTTTATCGACAGGGCAGCCTTTAGTGAGATGAGTGATTATATGGTAGTTATGATGAAAAGCACCATGGAAAAGAATCTGAAACAAGAGCTATTACGTGAGAACGACTCTAAATTGATTCCATAGATATGAGCGTTATCTTTCCCCATAGGATCAGGAATTGGTTGTGAGTGGAATTTCCACATGAATAATTATTGCATTAGGAACATATAAATCGTAATTCTTACCCTTACAGCTAGACCTTCTCCTTCGAGGGTCCACAATTCAACCGCTACAGATGCGGTGTACTTGGGTAGGCCACCTCTTATCACCTCCTCCTCATCACCGAACGTCGACAACAGCGCTGCCACGGTGGTATCGTGCTAAAAGCACCCGAATCTATCAGACAATGGATATAAAGCCAGAAATAGCAAAACGTCTCACTACGAAAACTTAATCCTGTTGGGTAATCAACAATCTCCCAGGCGACAGCTCTCGACCATAAATTAAGGAATAAAATTGATCACTTGGAAAACTCGAGGGCCACTGCGACTTCCAAAAAATCAGCTTTTCTTTTCGTTATGGGGCTCTGGAGACATCTCATTTCAATCATTTTCGAGGGCCGGATATTTCCCAAAGCCCACCCCTTTCCGGAGTTGGGTAGTCGACAACCCAAACCTCCTGTGTGCTTATGCTACGTTGCAGCGTAGATTGTCAAAAGAGTGAGGCAGTGGAGGACAGAAGCTCAAATGTTGATACATTTCGTAAATGGCACACGTCCTTGAATGTGAAACAGACGCTGCGTGGCGGAGAGGATTCGATTGAGACAGTCAAAGCTTGCAGATCCCGAGCCTGCCGGTCCATTTTGCCTAAACTGGGGATAATTCAAATCTCGGGAGTAGACATAGAACACAGAGGCGCATTCCATCGCTCAAAAGTGGGAAATGTATGGTATGCGAAAAGTTGATGAGTTTAGGACTGCGGCACGTAATCCTCACCATTTGTGCTATTCCTTCGGATGTGTTCGTCAGCTAAGCTGGTTTTGGGGCACTTATTACGCCCTATCTAGGCCTATCTAGGCCGTTTTTGACTCGACAGCGTCCCCTAAGCTATCCCTGGGGGTCCCTGGTTCATTCAAGCGAAAAACCTCAGAACCATTTTTATCGTGGACGGAGCTTTAACGGTGCCTTATCAATTTCCTGAAACCTCACCAGAGCTTTATCCCATCAACAATATAAGAATAGCAAGGCAGCAATAAATACGATCACAGAAAGCAAAGTCACCCGGTTTAAACTCGCTGTTCGGCCCAACATTATCTAGATGACGTCTCAAGGAAGGGTTTGGCCGATTAATGTCAATTCAACGTCAAGCCACCATTAAAAAACACAATCGCTCCAAAGACAACCAAGAATTTCGAGCCGTCTCATCGACGTAGAATGGTATTTACTCCCTGAAGGATAGATGTCCTTAATTCCAATTAGCGCAGAGGAAGAAAAGGCTTTGCGATTTTTGGGTGTGAAGAATGGCAGGCAGTGAGTGGTACGTTGCTGAATCCGCTTTAGCATTTCCGAAAAACTGAAAGTTGTAGCAAGCACTCACCGCAGAGTAGGCATAATACTTGAGAGGTTTGATCCATTTGCATTCGTTCTGTTGCTTGCTGTCATCGAGACACTCCTTCTTTTGATTCATTAGATCAACGAGGCTTCGGAGCATTGGCCCTGGAACGCATGTGGTTGGTTTAGTGCAACTTATAACTGACCACACAATTGGTGAGTAGTTTTGATAAAGCTAAGGTGATTCTTCTTCTTGAGTCAGGATTTCCTTTTTGATGCCGCAAAGACTTATTAAGATATTCTCCCATCCCCTACTCACAGAACTCAAAACTCGCCTCCTCTCAAACGGATCAGCTCTGGCAGGTACGGTTCCCCAATGCCGTAAGTGTACTCGTTGACAATGGAGGTGAGATTTCGGAGCCTTTTCGAGACCTCGTGCGTCATCCATTCTGGCTGGCTCATATTGTAGATCGTCTGAACATTACCCAACACCTCATGAATCGCTAGCGACTGATTTCAGCACTTGGAAGCCATGGTATTACCTCAATGTAATGCACATCGTTGATAAGGTAGACGTTTGGCAGCTCTATCTTCATTCCCGTATTCTTTGACAAGTACTCGAGGAGATCCTGCAAAGTATGCTATACCCTTATGACAACTGTGCTGGCCATTGCATATGTAACACATGCCTCGTTGTCCTTAGCTAATTGTTTGTATTCTTTACTGTTCCGCAATTCATCATCAAGCTGTTCTGCTCGAGGGCATGGAGCGAAGACATTTCCGGCCTAGATGGCAGTTAATCGATCTATCTTACAATCTTTGAACAGAAAGCATTATTGAGACTCACATGGTCTTCGTTACCTGGGAGTGTGTGTACAGGAACCGGTGTCCAACCAGTGGGCCAACTGAAACATTCCCAATAGAAAAAGAATTTGTACTTCATCAGAAGGCACCACCGAGTTCCAGCAGGCATGAAACGCAGGTAGACCAATATGATGCCAGTCCCGACCTTATTCCTAGCAGAACCAACTAATCAGGAAATAGGTCCTTTTGGTAGTCAGGGTTCAGAGCACTGGCTATGATTTGATGACCATCAGTGAATACCACCTAACCTTGACTCTAGCTAGTAATGTTTCTGTTAAAGATGTAGAAGGATTAGAGGAGCCACTGATATTCATAGCCAGTGCTCTGAATCCTGACTACCGAAAGTTGGCAACATACGCCAAACGTTTGGCTTACCGGCTCCACTCACCTTTTTGGACAGATTATCTAATTTGGCTCTGCCAAAATAAGTTACTGTGTTACCATATCCGTGCTACGAAGCTGATAAACACTGGTATCCCTCAGAGTGGAGAAGAGTTTTGAAATGTCGAGGTGGCCAGTACGAGGGACAGGCTCAACGTCGTCTTAAACCGTGTGTGTAACTAATAGCCCTATCAAGTAATTATTATGGGGATGCAACCAGCTGTTTTTACCGGATACGTGGTCTTAGGAAACTCAGAGTTTCATTTTGAAAAACCCAACAATATGGGATAGATAGCCTGGTAGATTTGTGGACAAAACCCACTCTGTTTCGTTGGGAAAGTCCTTTCCAGGTTCTCCACCAGCGAACATTGCAGCAATGTTGGAATATGCAGAAATCAATGTCCTATTTACATCTGTAGATCGAATGTACACCTGCAAAATTGTGCGCAGACTAATTGAACATTCCTCATTCTAACAATAATTGCTGTTTGAAGAAGCGCTATCCATCGTACCTGCTTGGAGTTATATCGCCTGTCCAAGAACGGATTCGCACTACCCATGTAGCGTCTACGCAAAACATTTCCTAATGCGTACTGCTGCCGCATCCCTAGCTGAAAGTGAACGCTGAAAACATGCTCGATTTTCCAATTTTTTTGGTTTTTTTATTACTAAACATAGTCGTGCCTTGCCAATATTTTGAGAGGTTTTCCCACAAAAATTTATATCTGTGTTAACCCTGTAACATCTCTGGGTAAATGTTTGATGATTTAGTGAAATAGTATCCAGAAGAGACCATTCGTTATAATAGGTATCAGTATACTCTTTTTACCAACTTCTAACTCTATGCCTCTCACTCTTACATGAACAGCTTTCGAGCATGTTCCTGTATTCGACTCCCATTCAGAATCGACTATTCACCGGCTATTCTGAGTGTAAGACAAACAAAATAAGTCAGGCTACTACACATACCGTACTTGCCCTCATTTTGGTTACATGCCCTCACAGGCCAACCTGACTTCTTTCTGAGACTATTCAATGCGTACTGATTCAGAGTAAAGAGCACATTCAAGCACCTCCACAAGTTTAAACTTTAGCATAAGTCAGAGCTCTCAAGCTTAATCTTCCATTCTTCAGTACGGAGCAACGCAATCGTATGCCTTACGAATGTTCGGCGCTATAATCGGAAGTTATGGCTAAAAACTCTACTACTAAGATGAGGAAGACTGGTCAACTTCGGCGGAACCCGTTACTAGTAACATTGTTGCTGCTTGTTTTCCTGCTCACTTATTTACACCCCTTCTCGAAATAGAAGCAAGATATACTACGAATCTCCCTCCAAAACGCCTTCTCGAGGCTACATCATCTCTAGCAGAGTTGCAAACGTGTTTACCTCAGTTAGCTCGCCCCATCCATTAGGCCACGCTTCTTCCTGATGAGTGTCAGTTGGATAGGTCATCGTCGGAGCGCGATCTCCATGGCGCCAGATCTATGAGAAGAAAATCCTATGGGCAATATAACGGGAACTTATATTAAGACACGTACTACTTGAACGAGATGAAGTTTATCGTTCGGTTTCGGTGACCGTGGAACCACCGGGATCGGAGGAGCCGTAGGAATATAGGGCTGCTCACATTGAACGAAGGAAATGTAAAGGAAAAGATAAGTCCAGGTGACCAGGCTGCATTTAGACACTTCTGTAGACATCGAATATCTGTTAAAATAAACTTATCAGAAACGAACCGTCGAACAATGGCTCAGTGAAAAGTATGAGGCTGACTGAAATTTAGGCAACATACACATATCAGTTTGGCTCAATGAAATTCGGAAATACAAAGAAAGAAGTGCGGAAGAACATTCAACGAATCAACAGCCTGACTGCTCGTTTGCTCCCTCCCAGCAGGAAATAACTCATATAGAATTGGTCAGGAGAAAAGCGTCACAGCATAGAAAGATTGGGTCCCATCGATTTGATGCCTAGCCTAAAGGTCAGCTAATCGTTTGAAGGAAAACATACAGCTTGATGATTTTCTCAGGTTTCGCGAGGTTAAAGAACTACGACAAGTAGCGGAGTGATGAATTGATGGTCAATGACCCGGCATCTAATTAATAGCCGCTAGACCACGAGGAACAGGCGTCAACGCTTGCGGGCTCGAAATCTGTGCTGTGACTTGTGCTTGTTGTGCTTAGGGCTATGACAAACGAAAGTGGCGATTCACCTTATCGGGCAACCACGGTTTGATTGCGTCCTCCGGTCGGTTCTTTCAAGATGGGAGCAGTGATGAAGACTTTCTAAATAGGCCGTTATCCTTGGTGTGCTGTAGGCAGTGTTGCACTGAATGGAATCGGTTATTCAAGGTAAAGTTAGGAGACCTACAGCTGAAAGAAGAAAGTATTTTTTTACAGTATCCACTGAACGAGTTTCTGACGTTCCCTTACATTGCTTCAAGAAAAAATTCCAGTTACGCCTATGCACCTTGTAATAGACCTGAGTGTTTGTAATACTGAGTGTTTCACCATTTCTGCGCCCACGCTATTTGCAACTGTTTTTTATCTACGTTGCGCTATCTTCTGGTTCAGTGCCAGTATTTATGCTTTCTAATCGTGCCCTTTCTGTCTTGCAATCATCCGGGTGACTCCTTTCGAAATCGGGTTCTGCGAGAAAGTGGAGGCAGCTGTTATGCGAACTTGAAAATTCTCGGCGATGATCTTAGAACTTTACTTTTTACAAAACTCTTTCAACTTGACTTTTGTTGTCGATGTCACCCTCTGAAGAAATGATTGCTTGAGAGGAATGTTTCAAACTGTTTACAGATTAGACACCCTCTTCTCGAAAATTCCGTTTTTCAGTCATCAAAACTAGAAAGTGAGCACTTTGCGATTATTACTGTTTGATACAAGGACTCCGCATAGACTTACACGATCGATCTTCTCTAGGATGAGGTTGAGTGGCAAAACATTTGCAGATCGTACAAGGCATGCACCGAAAAGCTGCTTTTGCATTTCATTGCAAACTCAACATGTGTTGAAAAATGCGTAACCGCAGTTTCGTATAAACTCAGCTAGAGCTGATGCTAACGTTTTTGTTTGAAGGGGTAGAGTACTGTCGCGAAACTGGAACAGTAATTGATCGGTGCACCTCCAAAGAGAACAGGAGAATAAACCGTTTATTGGCACCAAATATCAATGTTGGAAGATAAGTGGACATTGGCATACTTGCAAAGTATTGGGATCCATCACAGCAATGTGGCGCCAGGCGGTAAGTCGAACAGATCGTCAACAAAAATCTGAACATTCCATGTGGGTTTGAGGAAGCTTTTTGTATATTCACTGAGCGATAACTTTTTCACAATCTGCCCACCTTGGCCATTGGACAAAATCTCCATTTTGATGGAGATCCCATTCTTTCCAGTTGGGAGGAGGCCGCTGCATTTGTGAGAGGATACGCCTGTTAAAATAGGCATTTGCTACTAAACAGGCAAGAAGAATTTTCTTTTTTATTCTCTTTCTATGATTACTCATTATTTCCTTGTAGACTGAGTGAGAGAAAAAATAAATAAAACTCACTCTGATNCCGTTGTCAGCAAAATCTCTGGCGATAAAGGGTTGGCTCCAGCATTTGAGATTCCTCGATTCCATCACTGACATCGGAGGCTTCAGTTTGAGCTCAAGGGTAAAGAATTAGAGTATTGAAATTAGAAAGTTCTAGAAAGTGCTGAAGCAAATAACAAATCGTCTAAGAGCTACCTTCGTTTTCCCTACATGATAGTCGTACTCCGAGCAGAAAGGGAAAGTCGATTTCCTTTCTCTTCAACTAACTCATAGTGAGGCTTCCAAGAAAGTTGCTGGCAGTAAACTAAAAGCAAACCTGGTACGTTCCCTGATGAAATCGAAACAGCTGCGTTCTGCAAACGTACAGCCCCAATCTCTACCGTACCAGAGCGCTTCATGTTCCAGTCGAATCGCAGATCGATTCACGCGATACCATGGCCTCAAAATGTCAGGTTTCATATTAATTCCTTCCACTGGTTCATTCACCCTCCAAAAAATTCTGCACATTGCCACACTGCGAGATAATCCTGTCAAGAAATCTTTTGATTAGTCAAAATTTACTTTCTCTGATAGTTCTCTTTGAGTCTTGAGAGAGTTTTTTGACTCTGGGAAATACCCAAACTTATGAACTTGGTAGTGTTCAACGGAAAGAAACTCATCTGTCACCCAGGAATGTCCCTTCAAGAATTGCTGCACTGATATAGGAGAACCGATTGGACATATTCGAGAGATTTGGGGTCATCAGTTCGTTCTGGCAACATGAAACATGACATATTAGAAGTATCCACCTACGCCTTCAACAAGTATTAGGAACTGGCTTTGAGAAAAGTTGCATGTTGATGAATCGGAACTTGATAAGATCCCCTAAGATTTGTCCCATGTGCTATATATACCTAGACCAGTCTCAAATATACTCACTCCGTATATATACTCGTTCAAATGAATTTTTTCTGCAGAGTCCGCTTCGACACCGGTCAGTGTTGGACATCCCAGGTACTTCTTCGCCTCCTCCTGAAACAAACGATAAACACGAACCAAATATTGAAGCACAGTTCAGAGCGAAGTTCAGGAAAGGATGTGTCGAAACCCGAGGTCTCAGAGGTCTTACAAGAGCACCATCAGCGAAATCAAGAAAACGTCGTTTCGCCATCTGGGTGGAAGGCTTGTCCCAACTATCTGTCCATTGATATCTCACAGTGGGTGGACTCTTCTGTGTGGCTGTGCTTGGGACTAAAGTCCCAAATCCCTGAACATTCGATTGACTTTTCTCTTTGCAACTTTCGAAAAACGTAATATTAGACTCACTAGCACTGGAGTACTCACCAATGTATGTAGAAGCTCATGACGGAAGAGATCCACACCGGCTTGAAACTCTTTCCATCGCCTTCCGGGACAAATGTTGACCACACCTAGCAGAGGTCTGAAGAATAACCGCAACTAATAGCGTAATTTATGGCAAGAAGTCAGTAATTTCTTACGGGACCATGAAAAGGGATCCAGGTGAACAGATAAAGTCGAAATACTTGTTAAAAATTCGGACACAAAAATTTCTACCTGAATTTTCATGAAATATCTCGCTTCCGAATTTTCTGGGCGATGGCAGGTGGGAATGTTTTCAATATAACGAAATCTTGCGCTTTATCACCCGCAAAAACTTTCGTCTCAATTTTGAACTTCTACCGAATGAGCGCCTGGTTTCTTACGACTCTCCTGGAGCTTATCCAAATGAAATGGTCGTGTACGCAAGCTGTTCTTTTCCCTATAAACCCGTCACTTCAAGCTGACTCTAACCCTTGATAATTTGCTCGTTAAATTCAGGTTATTTGGTATCCTTGATTGTGATGAGCATTTTATATTCAATCAATTTATTCAGGTTCTAGTTGAAATTTCACTGAAAGTTTTCAATCTTCGACTTATCCATACTGTACTGCCATCCTTGTGAGACAAGCCACTGTACCACTGGACCTTTCGTAGACTAAACGACAAGATCTTCATCGTCTACGCAAAAAAATGATGATGCCCAGTGACCCAATACGCAAAAAAAAATGACGATGCCCAGTGACCCGCAAACGCCATCGATAAAAATATTCTGAGCATAGCTCCACCTTTCTGTTTTTTTTGCGGTGTAGATGAACACGTTTTGATGAAGGATGCGGTTGTGATTAGAATAAGAGCCTTGCAACAGTGCGAGACTTAACGGGAGGAGAGAGCGAGATTATTAAAAGGTAATAGCGATTAAAAGATTAGCGTAATTATGTTCAAGTACCTGTTACTGAATAGTTCTAAATTACACAAATTGTCAAAACATTTGTAAATTTGTCTACGTTTGGAAAATACGAGAGGAATTTGAACATTATGCGCAGCTTTATACCTCATGCCATCCCTGATAGCGCAAGGCATCGCTGAAGCCATCATTTCTTGATAACGTTTGCAAAGGTTCCTGTTGCTCTTAAAAAGGAGCTCTGTTTTCTATCAACCAAACATATATTTTTACATAATCGCCACATACCACCGCACCTCGAGGAGAATCACAAAGTTACTCGTACTCAGCAGGAATCCTCTATCGAAAGTCAACTTCTCTTTTGTATTTTCCCTTCCATTAATCTGAAGAGCTTGCTTCTTGTGATGAGCGTCTCCTCAAAAACAAAAAATAATGCTGAGTAGTCTGTGGAACAAAAGACTCGCCTGCTTCATCAGATTCACTTGCCTGGCCAGCATGAAACTCTTTGAGCACTTGTGGACGGATTCCCATGTGATGTTCCGGGGTCCATAATCCAAAACGGAAATGATTCCAGAGAGGTTGTGAATTGCTTTCCTCAGACTGTTCTTCAAACAGATTTACGTGTGGTTCAGAACAATGGAATGATCAACTATGAACTTATTGACCAATCGAATGAACTGATCGATATTTTTTCCTGTCTGTCGTCGTCCTGAGCGGCCGCGCCAGCATGCTCTGCGCTCTTATCGATTTTTATACTGATCTAATAAGTTAAACTTCATGTTTACTGCGCAGCTTGGTATTCATATAGCTATATAATGTATAAGAAGGCTCAAGACTAGGACTGAAAGCCTGTAAAGCCTGTAATAGCGGGTAAGTTCGATTATTTGTAATTTTCACGCCTTTGGTCATATTGGAAATGTCAAGGAATCGATCACGCGCATGCCAAAATGTGGACAACAGGGCCACAAACACTGCCAGCAATAGCTCAGTAAGCAATAGACAGTTCGATTCTGATATCGTCAGTATGTCTATGAGCTCAATAGTTAGGGCTATGATGGAGCGAAGCGATGAGCTCAAAGATCTTGTTCGTGGGTAAGTACATCAACGCCCTTGTTGCCAAGTTGCCCCAAACGCTTGCGTAGCTGTGGAGACGTGCGAAAGAGGCCGAAGCCTGGTTTCCTCTGACATTTCCGATTCCGCTCCCGACGTCTCGCCTTCAAGCACGCAAAAAGAAGTTGAGGCTATGGTAACAGAAGTCAGATGTTCTTGGAGTGGTGAGCAGGCTAATAGAGGTATACCGCAAGGGGAACCTGGTGGTACTCATGTTTGTTCAAGTTGGTATTACCTTCAAAAAACACTGGGTCAGCGCCCTCTCCAACATCTACCGCCTGCGCAATTCTGGGTTATCAAAGTTTCAACCTAACTCCGGAAGAGCGCGGAAGTGAATCTGACTTTGGCAGAAGTATAGATCATGCAGTAGACAGTTGAATAGTCGGATGTGGATTGTGCACCGTGGCCACTTAAGATGTGCCGACGAACATCCCAAATCGAGAACATCGAGAAACGCCAAACTATCCCGTCCCACAAATCAAATATTTCCTCTTCAATTCCAGAGGGTTATACATTTCTGTTGACGATCTTTATAGACGAGTCTGTCGTATTTTGCATGCTCGCTCTCTTTGCTGTATGCGCTTTTCTTCTGTGTTCAAAGCACGTCTCTTCAATGCTCTGCAGGTCTCTCTTTTCTCATGTTTTCATCACAGGAGAATCTGTATTGAACTGTATTGCTACCCAGAGAAAAGCGAAATTCAATCAATAAACAAACGGAAATTTTCTTCTCTATTATCAAGTATAGAATTAGGCCGAAAACAAGAATCCCAATACTCCACTACGATGTTGGCGGACATTTTATAACTGAGCACCAGAAAGCGGAAGCACTCGCTATATTTTTCAAGTCTGTCTGCAATGCGCGCACGGAGAGTGACTGCTAAGAAGATTTTGAACATGAGGTCCCGAAGAGCTCTCTCGGATCACTGTAAATCCCCTAGAAGAATGCAGAGCTTTGAGCTCCCCAAAACCTCAACGTCATCGACTTTTGATGGTATTTTCCGAATTGCTTGTAAAAAATGTGCCTCATCTTCGAATAAATCATACATGATGATGAACGCATCCCTAATGTGAACCTCCTTCCGCTTGGAAAGAATTTATCTCAGTGGCTATCTATGAGATTCCCAATCGTTATTTGGGCTCTTCTTTCTAAAAGTATAACTTCTCCAGCAGGCAAGTTTTGGAACGAGGCAAACTTTTTCATTATTCTTGATAGAAATAGTTTGATCCCAATCGAAGAGCGCGGTTTTGTTATGGGTGCATCCACGTGTACCCAGATGGCAGCCTGCGTTTTTGATAAGGGTATAACTGCAATCAAAGGCAAAGGCATAGACATATTTCTACAGGTCGAACGCCTTTGATGAAGTTAATCACAAGAAATGTCTACAAACTGCGCCATGTTTATGTTTGCTGCATCATTCTCAACTGGATCAGCTGCTATCTCGAGTGATATGTGCGTAAGAGTTGGTAACACATTTTCGAAACGAGGAGTTCTGTCTACCTTATTACTTTTGGCCTACATATATGATTCAACATACTGTCTTGCCGTACATCCATTAGTAAAAGTTTATAAGCACGCTGAACCATAAAGGGTTTGGCGTCGATGGTCAACAACCTCATTGTCTGGAAAGTAGTTCCGCGAAAGTGGTTCCTCTTTCACATTATGATACTTTCGCTTATACTAATAGCCAATGAAATCAGTATGCGAGAGAAGTTGCAACTTTGTTAACAAACTTCACACTGCTATTTTACCTCATTACGGACAATGGTCGTATCTGATGCGGACATACGAGACATACGACGCAAACACAGACGTCTTCTGCAAGCGCTCCCACGGCAACCAAAACCAAATCATTTACGAGAGAATCATTCAGAGCTGCAGGCACATATACACCACCACAGATTACACGACGCCACTTTCAACACGCATTGAAGACATACGTAATTTCCAAGAGAGTTGGAAAGAGCGATTAGAAGAACTTCAGATTGTGGAAACTTTGCGGGAAATAACTGTGATTGAGTTCAGATTAATACGCACTGAGTTGAGGGCCTTGTTCAGGATACCCTTTCTCCTAGTCGCAATGGATATAATTTCGGAAAAACAACTGAAACGCGTTAAGATCGCAACCACAGTACGATGGAAGTGGAAATCCGATACTCACTTCTGAATCAAGCCCAGGAGACGATCGAGCAAAGACTTGAAAGATGCGCAAAAGAATCCAGGGTTAAGAACCAATGGAGGCCAACCAGCACGGAAGGCCTCTAGCAAACCAGCATCAACGAACATGAAAGCAACAGACACCAATCTTTTGAAGTAAAGGAAGGAGCGGACGAGAACGATGAAGTCAGTAGGATCCAAGACAGTGCCGAATATATGGAATGAGTAAAAGAGTTGGACGAAGAAGAAAAGGACTTGATCTCAGAAAGCCGGACGAAAAGACGCGAAAGGCCGGAGTCAGGTCGAAAATCTGGAATGAAATTCAGCGGACGGAGCACGAAATTGAAGACAGAATCGATTCTTCACGATTTAGACTTGATGGAGACGTGAGAGTCACGCGACTTTTTGAGGGGCGTAATATGCAAACATAAAGATGTCACGGTCCCATGGGTCTCCCGCGGAAGAGTGGTAGATCACTAATGATTCAACATACACAGACTTTTGGGATAGGTATTACATTATACAAGCACAAAACCGTTGTCAATTGTGTCTTAAATTTATGAATGATGATCACCTTTGCAGAAAAGTAATAGCGTGCTTTCATTGCAAAAAAGTGGGACACCGTTCAGCCCTATGCGAACTATCGCAAAAAGCGACAAGATTCAACAGCAACTCGAGTAGGCCACGACTGAAAAGAGAGCAGCAAGGATAATATTAGGAAACCTGTAACAGCAACTACGAGGATCAGTGGAATGATATTTCATATATTGTCTATTAGGTTATCTGTTTCGATCTGTTACAAATTCACGCATCGCGAAGGGATGGCTCAGGAAAGCGAATTATGATTTAAGAAGACCCGCGCAGACCCCCACATCGACCACACTGAACGGCTATCAATCGACCAGGGAATATCGTTTGACATAGTGGGCATTCTTCGGACTTGGAACCCCGACCTTTATGGAGGGTATAAATGACCATCTACCTACCGGTCGGCGCTCATTTTGTTAGTGTTTATTTTTACGTCATATGTGTTCTCGTTGTCCTTTTTACGCTTTAACTCGACGGATAACCAAGAAGTCTTGTAACGCTTTATGTTACTTGTTGGATTAAAGTGTTAGTGAACCACTGTGAACAACCGCACTTTTGAGAAAAGACACTTCACGCGGATTGCGTCAGCAAAGAGTGTTCAATATCACTGAGGCAGCTTGGCGGCTATAGTATTACCAGTCGGACCGCCTAGCTAACGCCGGGCTCTCCTCCTTCTCGTGTCAAACACCCTATTCATGTCGAATAGTGAATTGAAGGGGATTTTTTCCCTTTTTTGGAGTTTATATCCGCGTTAGCTGAATAAGNGTATGAACTTGAAACAGAGCTCAAATAGATTATGTCTTCGTAGCATATCACATAGACCTTTTTCTGAAGAAAAAAGACATCATCCCAAATCAAATCAAGACATCAAATTCATCCCAAAGACATGTTCCGAAAAAGGCTTAACTGACGCACAATTTAAGTGTTGAATGGTACTCACAAATGTTTTCGAGTGATAATGCCGCACATTATCACATTTGGTTATCAGCTAACTTTTCTTCGCTACGAATGTATCACTACTTGGGAATCCCAGATCATGGGCGGTCGGATGAATTTAGTGAGAAAGGATGTCGAAACAAAAAAATCCGATGTCTCATTGGGTCAGAAACCTAGCTGGATAGCGGTCGTAGTCCAATAGCAAAAAATGATTCAAATTTTCATCTCGTTATGGAGAATTGCCGTTGATCGATTCCTATCACTGCATCAACCTGTCTTATTGAATGAAAAATATTAAAGAGCAATGTTTGAATACCAAGGTATGACTGTTGATGTTTAGATACCAAGATATGACTGTTGACCTGAAGAGGATAACGAACCTATTCGCTCTAGTCTTCTACATAGGCTCTTTGTCAGCTCTTGCTCGTTTGTTATCAGTCCTTG
>UZAF01016909.1:9995-27107 GCA_900617895.1 Haemonchus placei
GTGAGTCATTTGGCACTGCATTATCTCTGCTCGAACAGCAGGACGGCGATCAGAGCGACGATCACACTTCTTCACAAAAGCTCTAGACGGAAGGAATGCTAAGCCTTGTGTCTCTCGACCTAGGACGATTCAATGGACTACTCTAGCTCGCGACAGGGACAAATGGAGACGTTACTGGTGCCCGTTTGAGGAAATCAATGATCAACGGGACGACAGCTAACAGGTGATACAGGTGAGTATCTCTACTCTAGTTCTACAGATTTTATAGAAATGCGGCCTACCTATACAGTACACAATCCTAACTACATACAGTTAAGGTCAACATCTAATTCGGCCTTTGCAAAATAAATAAATGAAATTAAGAAATCAGTCAGTTATCTAAAAAATCGAAAAGAGCAGTCATCGTAATCCTATTGACCTCAAAACATGGACGGAGTAGTGCGGGTGTCGTCTCATAATAAAAAGCGGCAGCCCTTCCCGTCTATCCAGGAATGGTTTGAAAAAAGCTCTCCAAGAACTGTTCGTGATACTATGGAGGGTCTGTAGATGTGTGGAAAATTTAATATAACAGTAGGATACTGACGTTTCTGAAATGGAAAGCTGTATTCAACAAACCAGAGAATATACCACCATAGTTTCCTAAGGGGGATCTCACTTCAAAAGAATTTGAAGCAAATTACTTTAATACATACTGTGGAGGTATTAGATACATAAACTATAAGAGACTATCAAATGTTAAAATGAAACTCTACAGACGGTCATACTGAATGCTGAAACACCGTGAAAGTGTGAACTTAAAAAGCTACTGACCGGCTCCTCATGCCTCCCATATCCGCGATCCACCCTTTCAGCAGGTTTACGCCATATGTGTGTAAACTTTGAAGGATGTTAATCAGCGGTTTTCCACTGGTTGACTGTAAAATCCAAGGCTGTCAGCTAGTATGTCCACGTGTCACGTCAGTGTAAAGTTTTATGGATATCTCCAAAATGTTGCGAATGCGTGAATCCGACCGAGCGCTTCTTACAAGTCCTCCTGAAAAACAGAGATGAAGAAAGCACCCTGACATCCCAAATAACTGACACGTAGTAGATAATAGATATGTTGCACTCTTGAAACCTTGCAATATTTGTGTGGCTCCCAGGTATTTGAATCACAAGCACGTGAAGTCGGAATCTCTTTTGAGAACGATATGACGTTAAGGCCAAACTATCGGATTGAGGATTCTTTTGAAAGGAGCTTAAAAGAGACAAAAATTCTAAAAGTAAAAATCCTAAATGCTTAAAAGAGTGAAAATCCCAGACAACGATAACCGAACAGTGACAATAGGTGACAATCCCGTAGGGGTGTTTTCCGAATGGAAAGCCTTTGGGGTTCCGACCAGCCTACATTCTTCGAACCTCATTCTTCTTTCGATAATAATGACATGACTGGGTCCTCCATCACTGGCCTGCGGATTTGATACTGGTACCGTCACCATCTCGATTTTTCCAAAGCATAGTCTTTGCCTTGACAAGGAGCGGACTTAGAGTTTTTCATTACATGAGCACGGTTTAGTCTCAGCACGAGTTGAACTCATGGCCTCTCCATCCCATGACCAAGGCACCGGAGTGAGTAACAGCAATGCTTGTGAGGAAGGATGAAACGCTAAGTTTTTGATTAGATACCGTGACAGTTTCTAACAATTCAGTGATACGGATGGTTACACATTCCTGTATACTTCTAAATAAGGTCTTGAAAGAATTACTCTTTCAAAAGGAGCTGACTAGCAAATGGAAGTCAATCGCATGGCGTATACCAAAAGCGCGATTGATGAAGGTCTAGAAGGATTACCTTTTCTCCTTTGTAGTGGATACCGCAGTCATGAAAATAGGGCAATGCTGTTTTTTCTTAGAAATGTTGAATAACACACCTGCAGAGGATATTTGAGGCTCGTGTGGACACCCTACATTAACCTTTAGGACTGACTGACATTTCTCTAAAAAGTGTTACGTACAGAATTTTCTCATAAAAGCTTTCCCTTACTGTTCGAATAAAAAGCTTTTTACCTTAAATGGTGAGGCAGTTTAGCTTTTTCTCGCGATTTACTTGATCTGCATGAAGGCCCATGTGAGCGCATGAAATAAATCAACAAATAAATAAGTAAAAAAAGCACAGTAAATAATGCGTAGTAACAAACACAGCGGTCCTATCCAAATTCTTCTTGACGCTCCTGAAGGTGCCAGAATATGCTCCATACTATCACGTTCAGAGCCCAGTTTTATCTGTCAGTTATAGCTTGATGTGAGCAATTTGAAAGGTCAACAATAAATCTTGCCCAGTCGTTTTTCCGCCAACTGTATGACTGAAACTAGCCCTAATGCAAAATATACATGCCATCAAGAACTTATCCAGTTCGATAATGAAAAATTGTCACTGCTTTTTCTCCCTCGACAATAAATCGGACTGGCAACGAGGTGTAACCTGACATGACTGAGTCACTGTGAACCCCTCTACCGGTTGTGATACCTCTGCCAGTCAGCTACAGACAGGAATGATCACCCGAAGCCAGAGAGAAGTTGTAGTGAATCTTACAAGCGCGAAGGAATTTCTTCTGGATTGTCTTGGGCCTCACATATAACCCAAACAGAAGAAGGGNTCCCTCGACAATAAATCGGACTGGCAACGAGGTGTAACCTGACATGACTGAGTCACTGTGAACCCCTTTACCGGTTGTGATACCTCTGCCAGTCAGCTACAGACAGGAATGGTCACCCGAAGCCAGAGAGAAGTTGTAGTGAATCTTACAAGCGCGAAGAAATTTCTTCTGGATTGTCTTGGGCCTCACATATAACCCAAACAGAAGAAGGGTACGCCTGGGAGTCGCAAGGACTGTTAACAGCTTCCAAAAACAACAGCATAAACACCACCCACAGTTTATCGACCAATCGATCAGTATGAACTATTGATTAACACAAATACTACCGCGTTGGGTTCTCCCACTAGAAATTACCATTTCCAGACCTCATCAAATCATTCGAACAAGAAAGAGGTGACTTTTTGGAGAACGTCAGCATCTCATTTGCTGTCCATCGATGCGACTACGTCAAGACACATTGGAACATGGATCTGGTACCATACTGAGGAATTATAATAGCCCCTATCCAATATCGAGCAAATATAACCCCCGCCCTCTATTAATAAGACCATGATTCTAAATGAATGCTGAGTTCATGGTCTATTCAAATAGTATTGATCGACGCTCATCGTCTGCTTTTTCTAAACACTTCATTTCTAATGAAAGAATTCTAGTTTTATTAAGTTATCACGAAATCAAACACCACGCCTAGAGAAAGATCTCATGTTCTGAGTAGGAACAGCCAAGCTAGTGTCATGGTAAAACAGATCGGCATCTACCGGGTCAAGTATGAACACAAACAATAATTATTAGCTTTTAATGACTATAACAAATAAAAACTACTCTGATGCGCTACACTACACAATATTGCGAACAGAACTCTACTTAGCAACAGTTTTCATGAGTTCGCCAGAGTTCACGAATTTCTGCATATGAGACGTATCGATGGTGGCTCCACGTATCTAGAATGAGTAAACAATGAAATGAAAATAAGCTCGATCCAAAATTAGGTGGTGTGATTGGAGAAAACATTTCAGCCCACAAACCACCAGCCGCATCGCGAACGCTCGCAAAATTTTCATCAAATCCCGCCAACAACTTAGAAATTTTCAGCAAACTTTTTCGGACTAGGGTGAATACCTCGGAAGCAAAAAAAACCTACCATCATAGGTGGAGTGTTGTGATAGATATCAGTATAGACTCCCTCGTCAGGCATCAGAGGAGCCGTGTTTGCCACTTTGACTGCATCGTCAACTTCCTTGCGAACTTCCTGAAAAATGGATACTCATATCGGCCTTATAATACGACAGTTACTACAAGTTATACCTTATCGATTGCCTTAAGATCATCTTCTTTCGCAAGTCCAGAAGTAATAATGCGGTCCTTGAAACCAGTAATAGGGTCACGAGTTTTGCGAACTTCTTGGATCTCTTCACGCGTACGGTAGCTGGAAAGCCGGGTATTCGTTGGTATGAGGAGTTCAAAGCAGAATTGACTACCTTGTTCCAGGATCGGACATAGAATGCCCATGATATCTATACGTGGCCAGCTCTAGCACTAAAGGTCCCTTGCCAGCGTTACAGTACTCCTTTGCCCAACGGATCGCTTCACGAACGGCTAACACATCCATACCATCGACCCAGACGCCGGGTACGTAGTCGCCCCTAAACAAATTAGTATTAAATTAGAAGACAATAATAAGCGTATAGTACTGCCAAACCTCATATAGTAGTCAGTCGAGGCGGACGATCTTTCTGCTTGTGTGCCCATACCAAATCCGTTATTCTCGCATATGTATACTACAGGAAGGTTCCAAAGGTAAGCCATATTGGTCGATTCGAAAAGTTGACCTTGGTTAGCAGCACCATCTCCATAAAGGGTGATGCAGATGTTCTTCTGTTTCCTAAAAACTTACTTCACTATCAAATCGTGAAGGAAGGAATTATAAAAAAGAAACTAATACTGACCTGTACTTCATGGCGAATGCGATTCCTGTTCCTAGGGGCTGCTGAGCACCAACAATACCATTACCGCCGTAGAAATTCTTTTGATACATGTGCATTGAGCCCCCTTTTCCATATACGACTCCTGTACTTTTTCCTGAAAAAAGGTAGCTAGCTAGCTCTGCATAACTCTTAACATATGACATCCTCATTTCATGTTCACAGAGAATGTGTCTTGATCAAGTGTTTTTACGGTGTTGAATGAATTTAACGGAATACGGGTTAGCAGCGTGAACATGCGACCGTCTGAAAAAATGACATTTTTTGCAATTCACCAGTGGAACTACTATGTGGAACCACGCAACCTTCTCGGGAAAGGGGGTGAAGCCATGGAAATTACATGCAGATTACATGTGAGCGATCAACTCGGTTTCTTGCACTTCACGCATAATGATTCTTGCTAAACACCTCCAAAGCACCCTTACAAAAAGCTACTGTCTTCTTACGAGTTTACAGAAATACCAAAAGAAGAGTAAAAGAATAAGACGCACCAGGTAATTATTAGGACTTCCACCAGATTGGCACAACTGTGTAATCTACACACTGGTGTACATAACTTAAGTGGTGAACGCCGAATATCAATTGTACCAGTACTATGAGCAAAGTCCAAGTTTAGAGGATCCGTTCCCCACTTTAGTTGAAATCGTCACCGAGAGTAATTTTCAAGGAAAGAAAAATTGTCAACCCAAATTAGCAACCAAACAACATTCATTTATTGCTACTAATGCTAATTCTCGTCTATAAATCTCGCAGAAGCCCTTCCACAACCCCTTCATTTCCTGAATATGCCATACTTCCGTTTTCATCACTGTGTGATAAGAAAACACACCACCTGATCAGGACACCCGTTCGATGAAAACAATCACAGATTGAAAATTATAGCGCGTTAGCCAAGTTGTATGGTCTGACAAGAGATTAATGTCTGAAGAATGAATTTTATAACCATTGCAAATCAACGAATATGGAATCGAAGAGATCTAAAAGAAAGTCCTTTGCTGAGTTTTCTGTTAAACCATAAAGTCCAAAATTATTCCCCTAATAAAAAGATATTATCGTCATTCCTGGGAAAAGAGACGAAAGATTTGATTCTACCATAAACTTCTCCGAGATTCCTCTATTTTTTCGGCGATTCAAGCTGATGAACGTAAGTCGACGCTCAACTTCTGCGAAATGTTCAGCCGAACGCCAGATTCGTCTATACGAGCATTAAGCGATAAAATATGCGTGTTAAATATATACTTTCAAGTTGCTGTGCTTTCAAACCAATGTGTACTTCACGAGTTAACCACATAGACCAGTCATTTTGTTCGAAACTGTATGCCTTTATTCAGAAACACCCTATTCATTTCGCCAAAAATAAAGCAAATTGCTACTCCAGCAAACCCCACGGCACATGCACCTCAAAGAGCACGACCCTATGTGGGACAAAGTGAACCTTGATAAACAGCTTATTCTCCCACAAGGAAGAAGCACCGAGTCCCACAAAGCATAGGGAAGATGGTTATGATGATGAGACAAAAAAGCAAAATATCCCAACTTCCCACGAAACCGACTGACCGGTTAGTTCAGATAGGACTTCAGTTACGGTAGCTCCTTGCAACAAGGTCCATCCATGGCAACGATATGCGGTAATTACGGCATCACCGTCCTCCATGGCTGCTTTGGTGCCAACTGCGCAAGCTTCCTGAAGAGACCTTTTCAGGCAATGTGCGATGCAAAGTTCGTTGTTTCTGAAATAACAGTTTCACCTGGCCGGAGTACAGATGACAGAAACCACGGATTTTCTTCTCCTTGTAGAGATTCGAAGCGGCCGATTCCATACGACGGATAAGCTAAGTTCAATCAACATGAAATGCCGCAAAAGTCGAACAAAGCTCCATGTACCGAAGTGGAACAAAAAATTTGACGTCGAGAAACTCACCTGCATCTGCCTGTAAAAGCGTAGCGCATCATCGCGATTCAATGTAACTGCTTCTTTTGGACCCTGATCGAGTTTGTGCAATTTATAACCCTGAAGTAATGTGCCTCTTTCATGATTCGAATGATTTCACTATTTTCAAGTGCTATATCGATAAATATTATATACACATTTATGTGCAATCCGATGAAGCCCTGTATTTCGATCCGAACTAGGAATATAACATAATAGTTTTGGAAAGCCATAAGGGGTAAAACTGGTCTTTGTAAGAGGCCTTCTTCATTCAGAAAGTTGAGGGTCAAATAAAAAATTAAACAGAACATTGACTTGTACGTTTATTTGCCTCAGTATTTCCAAGATTCTAAACTTTATAGGGCTAACGTTTCGGCNTTAGATCAAGGTAAGCCTCTTGTATACCGGGTTCGAGGGGTCTCTAGTCTAAAGAGTATTCTACAAGAACATTGACTATTCAAAATTTCACCCATGCCTTCCAAAGTTTCTTTTTTTTTTTAGCCAAAAGATCCCAGGATTTTTTTACAGACGAAAAGTCAGGCCCACAGTCTCACCTTCTTGAGATATGCTCCCTGAGGAGAATCATTTAATGCAAGCACATTAAGAAAAAATAACTATCAAACAACATAAATTACCTTTGTATGGAATTCCACTTCCCCATTACTAGCCATACGGCGTTGAGAAGCTATAACAGCCGCAGTGAGTACCGGCGCAGGCGCCTGAAATTTTGATGCTCTAGCAAGCTAAAACGAGTGAAAATACAAAGAAAGTAAAACAAAAAACACAAAGAAAATGACAAACATCCTCACCATTTCATAATCGAAAGTAAGATTATCAAAGTTGAGACACTAACCTTGAAGGTTTTCATCAGAAGCGCCATCCTTCCAGCTACAGATGCCCAGACTCTATCCCTAACAATAAAAAACAGCTCAGCAGCAGAAATTTTACTACTGATGTCAGTTCGCCATTTCCACGAACGGACAAGCAAAGAAAGTCTATTCATTCATCTGAAGATAAGATACGCTCGAAACAACCGATCGATCGCTAAGCGACTCAGCGCACAAAGTTGACGGAAACTTTTATACACAGGGAAGTAAATAAAAAAGGGACACAATTTGTACGTACGTAGTAAATCTAAGAGATACCATCACAAAAGGAAATAGCTAAGATTGTCAGTACTATCTCAGATATACTCATAATGAAGACTAGTATATGAATTTCAAATGCTGCACACTACAGTAAATCCTGTATGAAATATCGATAAACATGTCACTTTAAGGGCGAGACTGCCTGCTTACTTGCTACGGCCTCATAATCCTCCCAAATCAATCAGCTGAAAACCATAGAAACTAATCCATCAGAGCAATTTGAAAATAGCTGAAAAATTGCACTTTCGAAAACCCTGATAAAGCAGCACACCTTCTTGAATCAACTCCACTACATTTCTGGTAATACAAGTAGTACCGCCCCAAATTGACTACTAATTGACCCAGACTAACACATATGTGTACATATATGCGTAAAATATATCCGCACAACGATCACTACCTTTGTTCATATCTCCGAAAAAAAAACGAGCATGACCGAAAGCAAACTCAACGAGCAAAGGGTAGCTGAGGCGAATCTATCGCAGCATCAAGGTAGAACAGGAACACAAAGTTTGTAGGTGGTAGTAAAAATAATCAAATGCTCCGAGTATCAACGAAACTGAAGCCGGAGTTAAACGATAATCGTGACCACTTTGAGGGAAAAACGAGAAAACGTGGATGACTTTGTACAGTTATTTGGAACATTTCTTAACGAATATACACGAAACAAATGTTCAAACCGTATAGCAGAAACAAGAAGGCAAGAAGAAACGACAACGCGAGAATGCTCCCCGGTTGAGTCAGTGAAAGTTGCCTCCTATTTTCCAAGTTTTTCCTTCACCCAGTCTCGTATGCGCTGCCGCAACTCGGCAACTGAAAAGACAATCGATACGAGCTGCGAGCAAACATATGCACTTACGGAAAGCTGCAATACCAAGGAGCTTTTACACAGCTCATAAGTCATGCGATACTCAACAGGAATGCAATAATGTAGCATCGAAAGACAGGATGAGTATCATATTAGTAGACTGGTTACCATCTTTCACGGAGTCATCGAATTGCTTTAGCAAAAAGGCCTACAAATGATTTGGAAGATGTCCTTGATAGCCCTGTTTCTTCAACGAACGCATTAAATCTTTCTGCACCGAATGTTAATGCGATGACGCAGAGCCAGGACTCTGTTCTGCTGTTTTCCGCCTTATTATTGTAAGGTAATATTCATAATTCACACTCAGCACACAATCTATATTATTAAAAGAATAGATATTCGACTGCTATCTACAAACACCATTAACTCCTCAAATGTTAGCTCTAAATCATCCTGATCGATCAATTTCATAACCGAACCAGATCCCACAGCTTGTCGGTTTTCCTACGCTTTGAGACTTTTTTTTAACCAGAAGTGTTTTTTGAACATAATACTACTTATAAAGTAGTGAAATAAAGGCCGAAAAAACTGCATTAACAGAAGCACACAAAGGTGCTAACTAAAAGTCTCCAATTAGCCGAGAAGTTTGTTAATAGGTTTGCGGAGAAATTACGGGAACGGCGGCAATGACAGATGGCTGGCTCAAAAAGTGCACAGAGCGAGCGGCTTTCTCGAGAGGAACACAGGCAGTGGGCACAACAAGAGCTAGAAATATCGGAAAATGATTAAGAAAAAGTTCGCCTGTGGCCTTGAGCAGCTGTCCATTGGCTGGAGTCAGAGTCAACACTAAAGAGTCAATTGAGGTCACACTGATACCAATCCTCAGCAAACACCTGGGGACTGGGAAACCACCAACTTCATACGAGAACAGTCGTTCTTTGCTGTGAACCGGGGGGAAGGAAATGTATTTATGTAACTGATAGAGTCTGTAATACTGTCAAACCGGTATAAATGTGTGTTTGCGATTAAATAAATGACATCAATCAATTCGATGACACATCTGACAATGATGAATTCTGATGCGAAAAAAGGTGAAGTTATGCTTTCGCATCTAATCGCAAGTTACTTAGCTACTTCAGTTATGCTAAATGTAGGTTTTGAACTGAAACTGCACATAGTTACCAATTCCGTGACAGTCTACTACAGAAGGGTGACTGACTGTGTACTCACCGGGTTCCAGCTCATCTTCTGTGAGTGGGGCACGATTAAAGGGATTCGTTTGGCTGCTGAGCAAATGACGCATAATATGCTTTCGATCCATGATATGACCAGATGGTAACCGCACCGGATCTTCCATCAGTGTATCCATGACGGGATCTGAAGAATAAATCAAAATATAATACCTAAAACGAGCAATATTGTATGAAACGATAACTGAAGACATTACTAGAGCCTGTTCGAACAAATCGGTTTCTGGTGAGAAGAATGGAGGCATTCAAGTAGGACTCCTTTCCATGAGGTTATTACTGCCGAGTTTAATTCATAAGTAAATTTTGAGACACATTGAATTCAAATGCATGGGCAGCTACATACAAGCGATATGAGTCACTCGGGAAGAAAGATGATAAAAGGTACGGGACGAGAGCCTTAAAGAGTACTTGAAATGAAACGAGAGACCACCTGGAAATAAGATGAGGAGAAAAAATGCGGCGCAGCAAGGCATACGGAAGATGCGAAGAAGTCAAGAAAGCATTGGAGGAGGAAATGTCATACACAAGATTGATAGAAAATGGAAGATGTTGTTGAGGAAAGCATTCTGGCAAGATGGAAAACACTTTGTGGATGGTAGGAAAGGTGCCAAAAGCATAATAAAGACTGAAAAATATAAAATTCAGAAGGGGTGAATTGAATAAAACGGAGAGCTTCGTGACAGTAAAGTGAATCTTCGCTATATGGAATATGAAGAACATTGAGGTTGAAGACGAAAAACATGAGTTATGGAAGCACTTGTATGAGAAAACCAGGATTTCTGATAACCCACAACACCTGCCTTGCCACAAAACAAACAACAGATTGTTAGAAATGCATTACGTATCACGTTAACGTTTGACGACGCGTAAATATGCATATTGGCGTCTTCGAAATATATATTGTCTCACAACAGAGACGAATCGAGACNTGCGTCTTCAATTGAAACAGTTCAATGATCTTACCCTTAAATTCCTCAGGAGCATCTTCCAGTTCCATTTCTTGCTGTGCTTTGTTATTGTACAAAGTTTCAACCTTTTCAGCTAATGCCCGAAACCTGAAAAGAAATACACGATTAAATCTGGAAACAATAAATCGTTGGCACTCTAGAAATTTTACGACAGACATACAGAAGCTAAAACGTCAGATCACACAGGAATGCGAGTCAAGGATAACAAGTAGTAAAACGTTCAAACTGTCCAAACTTCGGATACACTAAAGAAGTTATATTATAATACCTTTCGATTTGACTGATAGGAACTATATTGTTGCTTTGGAGACGACGAATGACATCGTTCATCATTTGAGGTGTATACGATCTCTAAAATTACTGAAACTTGAACATCGGAAAATTCTTTGACAAAATCTACAAGGAAATTGAGTATGCCTTCTAGAAACACGCGCAGAAAGGTTGGGGAAACAACTGCTGAACAAGAAAACAAAACGAAAGAAAAAGGTAAGGGCACGACAAGTTGATTTGGCGAGGATTTTGAGAAAGTCGATAAAACACATAATTGTAGTGGAATTGGTCGCTTTTTTTCTCTCAGAACTCTTGTTTTGAAAAAAGCCGATGGGGTCGTATCAAATAGAAGTTTCAGAGCAACTGAAGAGAGCGTAAGGGAAAGAGCTCCAATGTGGNTTTCACAATTCCTACTGCCCAATTAAGGTAGATGCCACTCTTCGTACCTCATCATGAGCAATGAATTCTGCAAACGTGTCTGAAAACGCTGCCAAGTTAAGGTAGACATCGACTACTTGACCGACAAGCTTGCGAGGTTCCCACTGGAATCGCTCTGCTGCATCGCGGACCTGGAAAGGTAGGTAGAATTGAAAAAAAGTAATGCAGTTATATACTGTCATAAATTACTCGGGTATCCAGTCTATGAATTTGAAAAATTCGGAAAACTGGTAATTACCGTATGAGGGAAAAGTTTGAAGTACTCAGATAATGTGAAGTTATGAAATGCCAACCTTTTAACTGATATACCGAAGAACAACAAAATTTTAGCGGCTTCCCTTACACTTATATTACCTTCAACTCCATGCATTTCCTTCCGCAAAGTTGGGCTATATTATGGTTGAGCATTGATGCCAATCTATCGCCAAGCACATCTTGAGCGAACGGTTGTGGCGCATCCCTCGTCAGGTATCCAAGCAATTCTAACGTATCCTTCGCGTAGATTAACCAAGAGCGCACCTTCATAGGAAAATTCAGAGAGAGGCATTATCTGAGAAACAAAAAATACCCTACCTGCCTCTTCGCATCCTCCAGTATACCTTCCCTTTGCTGTTGTTCTTCTCGGCCGAGCGCAGCCCACTCCTCCTTATTAGCCATTACCAGTTCAACATCGTGGATTTTTTTCAACGCTGCCAGACTCTCATCAAGCAGGAATGTAGCATCGTTGATTACCATGTTAATGAATCGGATGAATTCGGGGCCGCAAGCTCTGAAAACAAAGCTCTAGAAAGAAAATACCACTATGGCTTCGAACAAACTATCCGATTCGCTCTCTGATCAACATCGCCTCCCATTTCGCATGTTTTCATATTTTATTGGAGCAATAAAGCACCATCTGTTAAGTTTAGCTGACCTAACCCAGCAACATCGAGCAAAATAACAGGCAATATCATCGAGCTCAGTGCGAGGAAAAATTATCTTCAATGCGTCAAGAATACGTACTGACCTTGCTAGCTGGATCATAATAGAACGATAGTAAGTTTCATTCCAAAGGCACTGGAAAATAACTTGAATGTTTCGCCGAATACTGAACTTCTCGTAGAAATCCGTACCAGCTTCAGCATCAGAGTAGAACTGTAAACAGAAGTTTAACAATGAGCATGAGGTTTCCAGAAAAGATTGACCTCAAGGAGAAAGCGTTGTCAAAACCTAAAATGTTCAACATTGTAAAAAAAAACTGAATCACTAGATCTTCTAACTTTACCCGTGTGGCAAATGGAAGATTCTTTTTGTAAAGCAAATGCCCTACTGCAACAGCACGAAAAAGTTCTTTACAAGATTAATTTCTCCCTTTTTCACTTGAATTCAATTCGACCCGTACTTACTACGTAGACGAAAAAATTACTAGTAACATCCACCCTTTCTACCTAATCTGTTACGATCTGTTATCTTAGTTGTTCACATTTTCACCATGAATCCGAATATAGATGAATGAAGCGGACGGGCTCGAGATCGCTGCAGACACAATAAAAAGGAAGTATCGAGTAGAAAAAAAAACTGACCTTCACCAAACTGGGGAATAGTTTTTCCATAGCCATCGGGCTATTTATCACCTGATACCACAGATTTTGCGCAGCCGGCATAACAGCAGGTGTGAGCATCATCACAACCTCAACCACCTATAACGATTTTCATAGAGAAATTGCGAAAATATCTAACTTTGTAAAGGGAAGTACACACAAAGGAAAGGGAGGATAGTAGGGAAACTTGTCGTATAACGTCACTAATGAACAATGGAAAATAAGTACAACCTTAGCAGCCAAGAATGGATTGTTGAAGTAGTGTGTACAGCAAATGAAAACCAGCAAATGATTTGGCCAATCATTGTTCCGACCAACAAGAAGAGGAGCAGTGTGTCTAAATAGGTTTTCATCGTACTCGATCACACCGATCGTACATCGAGAGCTCGCGCTCTAGTTTCGTAGTCATCCTAGGCTAAACAACGCATCGTAAGTTTCGCTAAAAGAAAAACATTGTTCATACTTCAATGCAAATGTCACTAGATCAAGTACGTCATCCAAGTAGAACTCTGGGTACGCAGCGAAAAGCGGAGGAGCGACGGCGGGTAACTCACTCTCATAGCGGCTGAAATATTTTCCAATCATAAACGGTCTCTCCATTAAAATAAAATAGAAAGAGCTCGAAGAAAGAAACATACAAATTCGGAGAAATGGCATTGAGAAGAAGTTGCAGCTGTTTACTGGAGAAATCTAGCGCAAGGCTGATGAATGACGGATCCGATAGCATGCACTCATAACACATCGCTGTGTGCGTGAAGGACTAAACAACGATACTTTGTTCAAACTTTTTTTGTAAACTAATGTCAAAAGGAATGAGAATAAATTTAGAAGAGACTCCACGGAATAAGATCTTTAAATATTTACTCCAACCTTTACTTCCATAGGAAACTTGNAAAAGATTTCGAACGAGATATTCGCGTTAAAGGAAGCAGAATTCATCGGAGCGTTCAGTTGTGGGCAAAAATCTTATTATGTTGGGCAAAAACTCAATAGATCACATCACTTTACAATCCATTATACTTCACCGACTACTACATTATTAAGTTAGTCTTGCGAATGACGAGTAAATCAGAAAACAGAGTAATTTGAGACATTGCTACAAGAAATTGGGCCAAAGGCATTTCATGAAAGAAATTGCAGTTTAGTCAAACTCAACAAAAATTAATGACATTTAATGTCTTAAATTTAGACGTACCAGTTTCTGTTCAGTGCGTGCCTTGATTTTGTGGTTGATTCTATTTCTTTCGTGTTCAGCAAACAATCCATCTTGCAAACGAGAGAGCTGCTCTTGAAGTTCCTGGAAGGACTAGATAAATCATCTCATTGAACACTATGCTTCACATGCTGGACAATAGGCAGAAAATCGCTCGAGCCCGGTTAACTTGCTCAAATTTGTATCGAAAATCACGCTGCTAGGAGCTCATGTAGCCAATTTAAACTGTAACAGCGAGGAAGACATATTTGTTTCCATTTTCATGTCAACCACAAAGGTGTAAGCTGAGCTAACAAATGAAAAGCGGCAAGCTCAAGTAAAAAGCAAACTGTATCGCAAGGAAGATATATCGAAATATGGTATGTTGCGCTCTTAAACCAGATTTTAAACTATTCTCTCAGGCACCACAAAGAACAGAAGACGTTTTTGAAGAGCATGTTCTTCGCGTATTTCCTTAGTTTCACAGGCGCTTCTGTGAAAGCCCCCTCTCCCACTAGCCACAGCGCGTTGTAAACCACTTATAATTCAATATTTCCGCTCCAGTGTGTTCAACGTTATTTAGCTGCAAGCATCTCTCGGCTGGCGACGTGATTTCCAAAATAAAAAAGTACAAGCACTATGATTAATCGATCCTAAAGCTCCTAACCCCTGGTATGGAAACTCACCCGAATCTGATCGCGAACATCTGCAATGTGTCTTCGAAGGCTACGTAGGCGGTTAACTGCAGGTTGAAGGCAGATATTCTCGAACTGCATAGTGAGAAAAAAACATTCCGTCGTGAATTTGTCTTCAACGTTATTAGCTGGAATAAAAGGTACACTCTATAAAGCATAGGTCTGCTTCTTTCTGCTAAAGAATCGACGAAGATCAGGATAAATATAACAATGCTCACGAATTTTCTCAGCGAACTCTTTGGCACCTTGGAGGTCTACTTTGAGTCGAGTTTTTTCCACGATATCCACCCGACTGTTCTTTTGGAAGGGATACATTTGATTAACCTGAATGGATGACAATGATCGTAAACACATCACCCTATTAAATAAAACTGTTATGGTATATTTACATTCCTAGAATAAGTGTCGTGTACCCGGTGTGAGATTCACAGCTACCTTGCCTGACGTCTTCCCTTTAAAACGTAGGAATTGAAAAAAATCGATATGATGGGAACTGGGCATTTTGAGGGCGATCAACATCAATCGATCTTGATAGGTATCAACACGGGAACACTCGTTCAGATTCTCATCAATATTCAGCCTTTTCTACCGAAGTAATTAACTGAGCATTATGGAGCGCCTTGCTCGGCAACCTGAGTAGACTGAAATACCCAAAACGGTATGGACTTGCCTTCGCCAAATCTATTTTAGACGATAGTTCGAAAAGTACACACATCAGATTCACGACGTACGTATGTGAGGCAAGTGTTGCAAAGTCCGCCTATGAAAAAAGAGATGTGGAAAATCAGAATATCAACCATATGGACCAAACGAAAATGAAATCACCCTGAGTTGAGCTCGTTTTTCATTGTGTTTGATAACTGCTGCGAAGTAGTCAAGACAACGTCCACGAGATGACGCATTTGCTACCAACTGATGAACGATTTGGTGCATCAGTGACTATAATGAAAGGGTTGCGAACGCTTCTAAATAATAAAAAGCGCTAAGATTGGTGATATAACTCACTCTGGTGGACTCAAATCTTCTCCGATAGCTCTCGTACATCATATTTACTCCATCTTTTGGGGCTTCTGTCACACCAAAAAATTTGCTTGCGATAGGACTCTGCACAAGATCACTTGATTAGCAATGCTCTGAGACAGCATCTATCAAACTTACAACAAATTCATCACATGGTATCCCGTAACCGAGAAAAGGACCGAGGTAGGAAAGATGAGCGATTTCACGACCCGCGATGTTAGTGACGAGCTCTGGTAAGAAGTCGGGACGGTTGACCATCTAGAAAAGGCGTCATCACTAGGTAAAATGAGGTCAGAGCACGCATAATGCATACCAAGTCAGCAATAGGTCGTTTGTTGCCATCAACTCGAACTGACAGTAATTGTATGACTGCACGAAACAGCAAATGCACGCAATCATCGCGATTTGTCATCATATGCTGGTAGATCATCGAATCCCTCTGCTGGGTAAGAATCGGATTGAATACCTAAGCAAAAGGCAATCAGTACGGACGAAACAACGCTCTAATCTGTTACCCTGATTTTCTGGCTTCCACGCCTATTCCCCTTTTCCCTAGGATGAATGAATAACCTTCACTATGTGAGCCTCACCTATTTGAAAGCGAGACTGTATCATCTCTACATCACAGCCACACTTAATATTGGTAATGAGAATCCACACTTGCCATCATTGGTTATGATGAGGCACTCACCCAATCTTTTTTGAATAATTATCCTTTTGTTCACAGTGGCAATCAATCCAAGTGAACTGTACATGGAACAATGGAATTGACCCAGTTTCGAGCGGTGCAGAACAATACATTTGCGAAACAGCATATCTGCGGAAGGCGAGGAAAGGATGAACTACATATCAAATGTGAATGCTTGCGGCTTGCGAAGCCACAAGTGCTATCAAGCAAGCTGCGACGGAGGGAGAGAGTGAAGGAACAGAGAAAAGCAAAAAATGGGCTCGATACACACGCAGAGTTTGAAACCGATGTAAAGGCTAAAGTGCNTTCCTTAGTTTCACAGGCGCTTCTGTGAAAGCCCCCTCCCCCTCTAGCCACAGCGCGTTGTAAGTTGTAAGTCACTTATAATTCAATATTTCCGCTCCAGAGTGTTCAACGTTATTTAGCTGCAAGAATTTCTCTGCTGGCGACGTGATTTCCAAAACAAAAGAGTACAAGCACTATGATTAATCGATCCTAAAGCTCCTA
>UZAF01016909.1:34485-45772 GCA_900617895.1 Haemonchus placei
ATGGAACTGGTGTAGCCTCTTCATAAATCCTTTGTGTCATCTTCAAAAGGTTGGAAAAATCACAAATACTTGTAGCAACTCCTAAAAGGACAAGGTCACAACCGACTGGAAGTGCATGGAGGGCGGCGGTGTCCATTGATGGGAAGTCCATTGATGATTTGCCCATTACCGATGGATTCTGAGAGCGGTCAGAACTTAACGGATTCTCGGTTTAAGAGTATTTACGGTCTCGATCAATATGCATTAATATTATTCGGTCCCGTGTTCAAATCTAAAAATGATCAGTGCGTTGCCACACGACCGGCCGTAGTTAGAGAATTGAATTCCGCCTCAGCCGCAATTTATAGATCGGAACAATCAATAGGTGCTGTTCTCAAAGCTACTTTTGAAAAGTAAACAAACAAGTAGGCGAGAAGACCTATGCGAGGATCGTTGCTTATTCTCACTCAGGGTAATGTCGCTAAGCCGTCAGATTCGTTTAAATAAAGGTTTCGGCAATAACGTCTTGCAGGTTCTGATGGCCACTAGTTACGAGTAGCAAAGAAAAGGTCAAAGTGTTTGTTTTTGCAGAACCAACTTGTTTTGCTATGCTGTAATTGCATTTTGAAAACCTGAATTAGACGTCAGATGACAATGAATCGATGTCGCCGTTGTCTAGGTGACACCACCATGAGAGGCGGCGGCGACTATCGCCGACGCCGTCGACGACGCCTCCACTCTACTTATGGACAAGTGTGATTGTTAGATGCCTTTCAACGTTTAATCTGGACTATTTCCCGAGATGAAGCTGCTGTCTATAACATGGATATTGATCGGCGTTTCTGCTTTTGCACCGATACCACCACCATCATCCGAGACAGATGAATGCATCGAGTTGAAGAACTCCAGTAAGGGTAAGTGGATGAACGAACATTAAGGTTATTATAAAAATTTTGCAAAGGTGCTTTGCAAAATTTACCGTAACCTGTTCGGACGTTTTTTTTTNTTTTTTTTTCAAAAATTTCAAACGCCGAGGGAACTGGTGTTCCTATCCTTCCGTGGTTAGGAGATGTTTTCTGGCTAGGGGCAGATTTTGTCCCATAACGGGATGTATTAGTCGACTAAGGTGGAATAGTGGCAGGTGATGTCGTGCCTATAGGCATGACTTAGGTAAGTCCCTTGAGAAAGTCATCAAAGCAAAATGAACACAAAATCTCTTCATCTCTACAAAATCTACTCGTGGGTACTCATACTCGTTTGAGAATGAAAAAGTGGAGAAATTAATGTTGCATTGAATGGCGCCCATATTCTGTGAAGACCTTACTTGCTGACTACTGAATGTCAGCCACACTCATGGCGCAATCTGATAAAGAGATAATTGGCATTGAGTCATCATTACATCTCGGAGGTTCGCTATATCTTTAGAATTATGTGAATCCTATTCCGATTTTACGAATTAGACGACTTCTGGATACTTACTAGCCCAGCCAACAACGCGAACTCCACCCTTTTTGCGGACATGGAGAATTACTTAATCTTCTTCCAATTATTGTTTTTTTCCGTAAGTATGTTAGGTCATGATCATCTAGTTGTAATCAAAACATTCTAATACTTGAGGACCCGTACCTCTGCTAAGTACCTCTCGGGCTCAGCCCCGTGGGAGGTGCATGGGATCTTGGTGATTAATCGGCAGTAGCCGAGAACATAGTATAGGCATTCCTTCATATTTCGTCTGAAAAGTGGGAACGTTCTTCCATGAATCAGCATCCGTATGACAACAAATATTGAATATTACACATATTAGAGGATAGGTGGAAGTAATCGATAGGAATGGCATGGTGTACAGCTTACTAGATTTTTTTCCAGTAGTTATTATAGTTTGTATATGTGAATCTAAAAAGATATTCTTTATGTCCTGAGAGGAGTTTCCATTTTTTCTGAGAGAATAAGCAGTATTCGTTACTCTTTGTAAAACAGCTTCACCAGAGCTTCTTGACTTTTATAAAAACAACTTGTAAGTGCACCGCTTTGTCTTGTCTGAGCACACACTTATTCCCCTTATCTAGTTTCATTGAATTCCTTTTAAACTTTAAATTCATCATAAAAAGAGGTTGATATTCGTTTCGAGTAATTTTACTGATCCGTCACTCCGTTACAGCTCTTTCCGGAGCCAATGACAACAAATACAAAATTTACAAAATACTGAAAATTCAAAATACAAATTTCGAAAACTTCATGGTAATAAGTGAATACAAACCGAAGTCAGGAATTTTTTCGCAGCTAACTTTCTTCAAAAAATTACGTGTTACCCCCAAGAGGTGTCTGACCTGGAAGGTTTGAAAGATGGGAAGTTTAGCAGCATTCTAAGATCTGATTTGAGTTGCATCTATGCCTTTTTGACATCTATACTAAGCCCTACTGAAAGAGTCTTATAGGCTTTCTTGATATGTCCTCGACGGAGAGAGCACGATTGGAAGCTTGTGTATATACGTATTTGACCGAAATGGAAAAGAAATTCAACCACGATCCGAACTCCTTCCATGCGGATCCCCCACCTGAACCGAAACTGGTGATCCAGGTATAAATGGGCCCTTTGTGCTATTCTATTCGTTCTCTGGAGCCCGAAAATACACAAATATGTTCTAGGTAGACGATGTGGCGATCCGTCATGTACAGCTATCACCGGGCAGTTCATATCAGTTTCAAATTTATGGGGATATCTATTTGGTGAGTGAATGTCTGGGAAAGGAATGGTTGACCGTCGATAGGCTGCACTTCCATCTCCTCACCTGTGAATACACACTCGAAAATTAGTATCGATTAGACGCGCGCAAAATCAATAATTACTGTACTTATATGCGTTCGTCAGCAGACAGAAGCTGGCAAAAATGGGAAAATATGACTACTGCTTGTCCGATTCCAGAGTTGGGAAGATACACGACTTCATTGGGATTCGGCCGAGTGGAAAGTGGACAACTTCTATATACACGATACTCATAAAATTTGGTCACCTAATTTGATTGATCACAGGTATGAAATAGCGATTCTGGAATAGCGGTTGGAAAAATCACCAGGGAGAGCATAGCCACTTCTAGTCCTCCATACAAAGTCACACTGCCGAGAGCAGCTGTGCTCTCCGTAGGATGGCTTCCAAGACTTACGGAGTGACTACGTATCAGAGTTTATAAGTAGTCATGGTGATTTTTACATTCCCTAACCTTGAAAATAAACTTATTGCTTCAGTATCTGTACGGACATAACTGTATGCGCTTCTGAACTTACCGATGTAGAGATCATGAGCGAAGGTCGAGCGTACGCTCGCTTAGCGTTTCGGTATTCCGCCTACTGCACCATTGACTATAGCCGGTGGGGTTTCGATTACTGTTTTTTTGAAAACTGAAGAAGCTTGAATGGCTTAAAAAATTTCGAAACTTGGCCATGGAGATTCGGAAACTTCAGATTCCCTGAAGATGAGAACCACTGCTGCATCTTTTTCACGGCTTTCGAAACGGATCGTGAAGTGAAATTCGATGTGGCGTCGGACCGCACCAAAAAGGTTTCTCTGAATTTCTGATTTCAGTAATAACTTTAAAAGCTAAAAAAGTATCTCTTCAATACCTTGAGGGTCTATTCTTATGTTCGTGGGTTAAATGAATTCTAAGTTGCTCTCGTAGGAGACTACGAATGAGCGGAGAGGAGCAAATGGACGTGCCAGTAATTGTTGTTGTTGTTCATTGAGGAGTAATGACTGCTTCAATTATCGTGGAAATTTACGATGACTTTGGTGATAATTTAAACCCTAAAATCCCAACAAAACCTTTCGCGTACAATTCCTTGAGGGGATATAGGCAGGTGGCTCTGGTGTGATTTATAAGCGAGTTTTCCCCATGAATGCCACCACCGCTCTTTTGACACCCCGCTTGTGAGAGTCGAGTTGGAACCCTCGCCTCCAAAACCTTCTTCTAGAAGCTTTATAGACTTTCAGATGCACAAATGGTAAGGCCTATCATCCGAAACCAGTTTACCCTGTGCTTGCGCCTAGCTGCTAAACCAGTTCTCTAGCCGAAAACGTTGCAAAGATTAGCTTCTTCTTCTTATTCGAAAACCCAGATGAAGGGAAGCGGGGTAGAGGGTAGAGAGGAAGTATTTAGTTCTAGTGAAAATTTTCATCGCTGAGGCTTATCTTTTCATTTGACAGAACTTCCCGGGTCCTCCTTTCTTAAGTTGTTTTCGGAGTTTATCCTACAGTAGGTTCTACCTAGTACTTAAATTCCACTCAGGAATTATAAAATAGAAACAGCAGGTGTATACCCGGCATTAGATTGGATATCAGCAAGCAAACTGCCTAGCAACGTAGCAAATGAAGTAGAAGTCGAGTAGTAGTTAGCTATTTTTAGAAGCCCATTTCGTTTGTTTAGATTTTCGACATAACATATTTATTAAGCTAATTTTAAGTGATAAGGTAATCAATTAACAACCACATTCTACAACTGTTTTTTCGGGTATATGCTATTCGCTGAGAAGAACACCCACAATCTTAATTACTATTAATCGTTGATGAGGACAAAAGCAGAGGGACGGGAAGCCCCCAGGAAAAAAAGGACCCTTCTTGAAAATGACTTTGATTTAGCTCTCCTGTCTGCTCTCTAGCTTGAGGAATAGGATCTCAGCAATGTCCCGATGTAGGACAGATGGACAGCTTGGCCTTCCCGAGACGTCATAAATCCTTGCTCATTTAGAGTTGGGATATCTTGAGAATGTAAAAGGGCTGTGTTTGAGGCCTAATTACGTCTTGTTTTTGACGTTCTCGTTGCAACATGCCACTTATGGGTTCCCTTAGCTCCTGGGCACCCCTGCTGAGCCAGATTATCTCAAAATCTGCCTTAGAGCTGGGAGCTTTTCGTGTGTATTTCCTTCGAATATAGGGGATAACTTGCTATCGCCTGGTAACAAGCCGAGAAAAAGGAAAAGTGGAAGGATTATCATCCAATACTTTCAGGTGAATCGGCCAGTAGCAATGCAGAATCTCTACGATCGAGTAAAAGGGCTCTCAACGCTTGCCGATGAACATTCAGCTTGGGTAGTTGATGTAGGTTATAGGAATATGGATTTTTATTAAGAGAATGTTCTTATCCAATGTTAAGAAATGCAGTGATAATTAGTGATAACTTCTGATCTTTAAGGAACATACTGTGGAGATCACACATCTGGCGGGTATACAGTCGTTGGAAGTGTTGAAGGTTTGCGTACATGCCGAGAAGAAAATGAGCACGATTCGAATGGCACTGAAAATTCCCATAACTATTGCTACGCTCATCATGTTGGTGAGGAATTCTATTCAACAGAAAGGCAGTTTGGATCACATCAGAAGATCTTTTTTGCGATTGTTCTTCGGAACGGGCCGAGAGACTTTAATTTCCCTTTATGGTAGTTGATTGTTGTCTCAGGTCATTTGTACGGCTTCCTCGAATGATCGGCGGCGAAGCAAAGTTGTAGAAATATCCTGAGCTAAAACTCTAATTTTGTGAAGACTTCTGCAAGGTTAATACTCAGGCTGAAGGAGAGTCGATATACGGTACTAACTATTCCAGATGAATGATTTCATGAATGATCTTAATAGGCTTGATGTTTTGTTAACTGCTGTTTTACCACCGCAGTACGTGAAGCGAAAGTCTCACAAGAATGGCGATTTGTGGGCAAAAATCCAGTCTCGGACGGGACTCGAACCCGTNGCTTTACATGTCAGTACTTGTTTTGACTTGATGTTTTGTTAACTGCTGTTTTACCGCCGCAGTACGCGAAGCGAAGAAGCCTATTAAGAAGGCGAGGGCAAGCGGGCTCTCGGTAGTGTAAGGGATAAGAGCACGGTCCCCGGAAAGGACAAGTACGGGTTCGAGTCCCGTCCGAGACTGGAGTTTTGCCCACAAATCGCTATTCTTGTGAGATCTTAATAGGCCTTCCAAGAAAGGATCGCGAACTTTTGATTTCATTACGATAAAAAAGTTGTCAGGCACGCCGAGTACTTTCGTGTGCATAGCTCGGTAGAGTTCTTACTTCGTTACGAAAGTGTCACAATGGACACGACAGTACTTTCTCTAGAGCTTGATAAAGTTTTTTCGGGTGCCAAGGTCTTTCATAAATAGGTCCCTTGTCATAGTTCATGTCTAATTCAGGTTTCACCACTGTTCGGCGACCTGCGTACACAAGTCTACATAAAGTTGTTTATACTTTCATTACAAACGATCTGCTTCATCTATCTCTGCTCCATTTCTCCACCAAATGGCTTTTCTGGCACCAGACCGAAACTATGTGAGTTCAGAAATGTGAACTACTATAAGTTTATGTCTTGTAATTCAAACAGTCAAAAAGAATAACTCAAAGGTTCTGGTTCCTTTAAGACTTGTTCATTGTTAACTAGTTAGGCATAAGGAAGTAAAACATTGGTCGAATACCTTTCTTTCAAATCGGATTGCTCGTACACATAGGTTCCTCATTCCAGATTCCTACTACGAGCTGATCTTTGCGATGTCATCAGTTAGCCTTCTGATGACGCTTGCATGTGTAGCGTTGAGCCGAGTGAAGCGAACAATCGCTCCCACCCATCGATTCTATCTGGCTGCAAAACTGGTAAGAAACTTTCAGTTCCATCGTTGGATCCATTTAGGGTTTCATAGCAAATGAAGTATTCACGTTGTCTAGTTATGGAACAATCATATGAGGAAAGATCGAAGAATAAAGTCCTGCAGTAGCCTAAGAATGCTGCATTTTTGTTTGTTTAGGTCAACCGTGTTGTGTGTTGTATCGAACCGGATCAAGCAACATCATATCACAGATATCTCGAGGATGCCGACAATCAACGGACATCGAATGAGGTAACAACAGACAGTTACAGTACGTTCGAGCTTTCTCCCTTTCCCTCTGATCGAGAAAAACTACCCTTCAAATAGATAGCACAAGATGAAGTAATCATTCTTGGGTTGTGGGAGCCTGCATGAGTCACGGTGCTCCCCACTTAGCATTCATTCCCTCATGATGAACGAACAACAAAAGTTAGTGCATCCTGCTCATCAAATGAACCCTTACAATCTTTTCCAATTCTAGGACAAAATCTTTGCACATTTGTTCGTCTTGTTTTCAAAAGAAACCCTACTGCTGAGGTCGCTACCTTCCACTTCCTCGGTAAAGAGCAGCCCGACAATGAGGTTCGCTTCCTCCCGTGAGGGACTATAATTATTGCCAAGCACCTATGAAGAAGCTATCCATCTTCTTACCCCGACTACTTCATCTCGAAATGAATCCGCTTTGAGCGGTCTTCCCTAAGACCGTACAGTGCATTACGTGCTCGCCTGAAACACGGTGCAGTTTAGGAGCTCACTCTGTTCCGGCCACTGTGTTTCATTTTGAAGGGATCTAGACTGGAGTATTGGAGCCCCAGAATCCAGAATCCAAAGGCTATCCAATCAGTTCCTGCCCTGTTATTATGGCGACACTCTGAGGGTGTCTGGGTTCCATAAGGAAAAATAATGAAATTTTCTTGCAGCCTGATGCAACTATGGAATGGAGACATGTATATTTGGCAGTGAACAACACGGTCTCCGGAATGTTCTTCTCTCTTTTTCTGTTGATCGTTCTAGTTTACTGGTTCTGAACTTTTGTGATTGTGGATCATCGCTTTAGGGTCTTTTGATCGTATCGTTGCTCAAATGCGAATTTATTCTCGATAGACCTAATGCTCTGTAGCTGTGGAATCTATTTTTTAGCAGTATTCTCGTGATAAGTGCTTTGTCAACGATAATCAAATGCAGGCGTAAGTAGCAAAGTGGACGTTAGGTCCGGATTTTTGCCTTGCGCCTATTCGTCAGTAGCTGCCCTTAGTGATAGAGAAAGCAGCGGTGAAGTATTGTGAATACCATATGAATAGGATGCCAAAGCTGAAGGGCTCCCTGTTCACAATCATCTCGTTTCTATATTTGCCTCCTTCATAAGCATTAGTATCGTGCATACGCAGTAACGTACACGCCGCCCTGAGGAACGGACCTAACGGCCCACATTTCCCGCTGTACTTCTGAAGTACCATGATCCTCACAGAGTTTCTCGCTTTACGGCACGTCCCTTGGCAGACAGGTGGGGTTTCGAGCACCGATGACAACTGTGTTCCTTCTGCTATAAGTCTCTTCCCTTCCAATACCATGAACAACTGAAGGAAACGGCTCTATCAACAGAGAAGAGCTTTTGAGAACCCCTCCTCCCCACCCTTTAAGCCAGTCGAAACGTTCATTAGATTGCTCTCAAACGTTTTCGTGGAAGCTAGTCCGAAAGCTAGTAAATAAATGATTGTCATATTATTTCGATTTTACTATTCTCTGCAGTGTATTAATGTCAATAAATGTCGGATACTGGAAAATGGAAATTGATGATCCAGAACGCGACTTGACCAACAACATATTTTGTAGGTGTCAGCGATGGCACTATGTAGGCGAGGGCAAGCGGGGTCTCGGTAGTTTAAGGGATAGAGCTTGAGGCCCGTAAAACACAAGCACGGGATCGAGTCACGTCCAAGGCTGAAGTTCTGACCATAAACCGCCAACTTTGTGAGACGTTCGGAGCGCGTACTGCGGCGAAATAACAGCAGTTAACAAAACATCAAGTCAAAACTGTGAAACGTCTTTCTCCAAATTGTGGAGGGTCTGGAGTGATTTCAGGGCACGTCCCCGAACCTGCTCGATTGGAGCAGATTCTAATTTCGAGATGAATTGGGGACTTCGAAGGAGCTGGTTGCGTAGGAATGCCAGAGCAACATTGAAACTAACAAAGAGTTCTACCTCTAAACCTTGCAGGGCGCAAAACCGATACCAGCCCAGAATGTTGGGTTTAGGTAGAAACAAGGGCGAAATTGAAGAGCCGTTCACAAAATAATAATTGATCGGATATTTATTTCAATAAATCCTGTAGTGTCAATATTTGGATCAGTGCTTTTCACTCTTCTCAGACTGCTTCTCTAGGTCATCAGCGATTTTCTTGAAGTCTTCCTGAAACTTCTCAAGCTTACAAAAACTGTCTGCTCTTGAGGGTATGCTATATGTGCAGTAGAAGGCAGTTAAAATGATAAGCTGGTAGTAGGAGAACTGTTTGGAAGAACGTTTCACTCCATTCTTCTAGCGTTTCTTACTATACCGATCGAACCTTAAAAGTTTTTACAGGGTGGGGAATGAAGGGCCCGAATTCCGTGTGTCTTTCATAAGCCCATCAATGTCATTAGCATCCTAGCGATGAAAACGAATCTATTAGTATGGTTCAGTAGCCGTTCCTTATTGAAGTTTAGCTCTAAATATGGTGCTAGGTAATCGGTTGATCCTTTTTTTCAACACACAAATAGTAACATAACTCTTTTTTCCGAACACATACACAGGCTCATTTTCGGTCAGTGGGTAACAGTATCACTCTAAGAGACAGTATCACTCTAAGATGCGCGACTGCCTTTCCTTCAAAAAAGGTTATGGGCTCCTCCGTCTACTCCCTAGCGTGAATCCCTCGTTGTCGCACGGTCCACTGTTCTTATATCTGAGATGTGGGATGAAATGTGAATCTAATTTTGAGAGGATTCTGGAGCACCTTCGGTAGCATAGTATAGTGTACTGGCCATGGGCTACACTATATGGATCAGGATAGTTCTTTTCTAGTGGCATTGAAGAGAACACTAAGTTTTTCGGAAAATAGCTACAGCTGAAGACGGCTATGAATCGGAATATTAGTTCGTGGAAAACCTCACCGATAACTGATTGAATTTAAACAGGTCGATAGGTTGGGCAAATGCCGAGTCCAGCTCGTGTCTGGGTTCAGTATTGCTGCTAATGAGGAACTGATTGAAAGATGATACCAGTGACTCGCATGGATGACCACGAGCAGAGCAGCGAGTTGTAAAAAGAATGCGATCAGCCTGGTCTTTCCTTAAAAGGGTATTACTGGAATGGATAGGCATGAGCNCTTGCGCTAGCACTTACTTTTCTATTGTATTTGCCCGCATGTGAGTTAGTAGACTAAAAATGAACGTTCCCACCGCATATTGATGTAGAGATATTGATATGGCGTTGGTAAAAACAACATTATTGTTTAGACCTGATTAAGGATACAGTAATTTTTCAGATACATTTAAACGTGAAGCTTATAACCACTTCATTGGCCTTGGGTGGTCCCGGGCCTACCCCAAGAAAATCGCAAATTAATGAAAGGGAATTCATGCTGGAATAGATTGAGCAAGTAGGGTGGGCATTTTGGCAAGCAGGAAATATGTCTGCTTCAGAATAAGAAGGAACTATAGATGAATACTTCATATGTTTCTCACTTTGGTAGACCATTCACTCTCCACCTTTACCTAAGCTGTGGAATCTCTATTAAGAAAACCCTGCATTCCTCTTAGTACTCCTCACGTTCTCTATACTTCTATATGAGTAATGACGTGAACTCATTACGATTTAATTGATTTTAGTTCCAAATTTACGACATGTGCTATAACTGTAAACCAACAACCTCTCCAATGAGTTATTAACCAGTAAATCATGACGGGCCGAGTTCTCATCAGGCAAACTAAAATGCAGAGCTGCAACGGAACACACAACAGAGGTAAAAGCCTCAGTTTGAGCCTCCACGTAGACTTCAGAAGACCTCTGTGGATTGTGAACGCAGAATACAGACTCGAGTCAGTCTTTATTTCATTTCTTCCAACGAGACCTTTCATAAGTGGACATCAAGAAGTTCCGACTTCCATTCCAGACAGTAGAGGCAATTTCAATGCGTATGGGGTCTATACAATGAATCGCGGTCTCCAGCCTACGTTCTTGTCAGTGTTTTTATCCTCAAATACGAGTCTGGTTCCAATTGATCGACCTCGGAGGGTTAGGAGCTCGGTTGGTGTGGGAGAGTGTCGATGCTAAATGAGTACAACAGAATTCACAGTTATAGCGATTGCTCAAAGTACTACATGGCTTACTCAGAAGTAATCGACATGCTTGACGTAATTTCGACTGAAATACGAATATAACGGTAGGATTGACGACGGTATTCAGAATGGTAACAGTCATAGCAATATAGAATGGAGTTCGTGAACCACTCATTGTGGAAGGTAGCATGTAGAAGAAGTTGCTCGCACAGAATTGAATTACACAAATTGTCACGAACTGCGATACCTGAAAAGTCAGACATATATTCCTCTTCCTGGAATAGTGGGCTCCGCCTAGCTCACTATGAACCGATTGATTCGTTCCGTTTTCTCTCTTAAAGGCACCGTTCACAAAAAAGTTAGGGTACCCTT
>UZAF01016910.1:8557-32147 GCA_900617895.1 Haemonchus placei
AGAAAGATATTGAAATTGTTGGTAAGCCTCTTGGTAGCGCCTCTTCTCGGAATCCCTAAAACTCACTCGGCTATGACCCAAATATTTGATGCCATGCCTTTGCCAAAGCTTTTACGANGTCTTTGGGGGAAATGATGGCAAATTGGCTGTGGAAATATGAACCAGTTGTGATGATTAAAGGGAGGGCTCTAGCAATCTGAGTAAAACTAATTTCAAACCGAGTTCATTCTATGAACTCAGTTTTCCATGTATTCCAACGTAGCTACACTGGAATTTACAGTAATTGCAATGTCTCTGATTTCTCGAATTCCAATTATCTCACATGAAACTCACGCCATACTTTCGAGTTCACGCCGAACCTGTAGATGACATCCCTATAGCATGGCTTGTTGACTGCGTCGACTCCCTACTCGATTCCCACCTTTTTAGGTACTTCCTGTGTCTTGTCCCAAGAGCTCTTCACGTAACGGCAGCCTTCCTGCCTCCCAAAAATTCTACGTGCCAATTAAGGGTCCGATTTGAGCACTTTCCGCCGCTTCCCAACTACTTCTTAACGGAAATCGTTTTTCATTTTCTTTTTGAGCTCTTTTTTGTGTTGTTGAGGTTGAGCAGACGTCCTCCCCATCAATGCGTCCATCATGAGATTAAGAGATGATTGGTGCTCGGGTAAAAAAACGGAGTTCTCTGGTGGTGTTAGTGTAGGGCAAAAGCCTGAATTGGACGAAGCTTTTTACCTGCTATTCGTTCATTGATGTCTATCTCAGATCTATGCATCTCCATTATGCTTCCATGGTCATACTGTCCACAGAAAACTTGGGCTCTGAGATCGTAGTACCGCAATTTACCCCTTCTTCCCAGCTTTAGTGAGATCGGCATTCTCTGGTTTTATAAAGAAAGATATTGAAATTGTTGGTAAGCCTCTTGGTAGCACCTCTTCTCGGAATCCCTAAAACTCACTCGGCTATGACCGAAATATTTGATGCCATGCCTTTGCCAAAGCTTTTAGCAATTTTAGTAAGAGCCAGATGAGCTGCCGTTCTTGGAAATGATTAACGCCTACCATTTCATCCTTCTTACGTGTTGTAATCTTCTTGGCCTCGTCACCTATAAATACATGGCTACATCATCATCTTAACTCCCTTGTTTTTTATCAACTGTCTCGGGCATAAGCTCGTATAGGGCATGCGTGGTGTAGTGGCAAGTGGCGCACTATTACCCGCGCATGGAACGTGGATCGGACCTAAGAACATTGCTCGACCAGGTCGACCAAGCCTTCCATCCCTCGACGGTCGGGCAGTCTGCTTCAGAATTCAAGGACATGAACGCTGGTACTATGCATGGCATGGGCTATGGGTTCATAGCGCTTGACAACACTTGGACCAAGAATTGTAGGGACTCAATTCCGCTGAAATGAGGCCACTAGGATAAAGTGGATGAAGGTCATTATGAAGGGAAACCCCGAAAGTAAGGTGAGATAGAGGACCTTGCAATGTTGTAGAATTTTATGAACTACAGGTGGCAGACAAATGAAAAGACAAGGACTGAGAGGATTCGAAACCGACACTAACAGCATGTGCTCTATCTTAGCTATTCTGGAGGATGTAATAGACCGAGTCGACGTCGTAGTGGGCACCTCCTGAAAAATGTTTCGGATGCTGTACCCTATTCTTTTGCTGAAAGATTCACTCTCCCATTCAGTACTCACGTGAAATGCCTGTGGGGATCTGGAAATTTTTGCTGATTAGGACGGCTTGAAGTTATCGAAATGGTCTGGACATGACACAAGCATGTAACTAACTCAATGGACCGCGTCATCCTACAAAAACAGAATTCCATTAGATGTGCTTCATTAGCTATCCCTTGTAAGTGCTCGTTTACTTGGACGAGTCAAGTCGGGGTTACTTCACTCTTGCCACGGTGGAGGGATCAATGGTGAAGATGAATTAGAGCCAAATCGGAAGCAGTTTGGCAGTCATCCGTGACTCATCTGCGGCGAGACTAACTTCCTGCTTGACCTGAAGCTTCAGCCTTTTGCCATTCACACATCAATTGCTAATTTATGAGCGCTTTCTGAACATTTAGCTGCCCAAGTATGCATACAAATGACGGCAAACCAAGCCTAAGCAACATGTGGGAATTTGGATTTTGAAGGCACATCCGCTTTTTGATTGATTCTCTTCCAAGCAATGACGAAGTAGGAGGAATTTCTCCCATGGATGATATCTCAGGAAGGCAAGTGCAGTGCACAGACTGAAGGCGTAACGTGCCAGGGACAGAAAGCGCAACCACGTCTGCAGTTCTAGGCAAGGGCAGGCCAATTGGCATGGTCTTTAGGGAGAAAATGCACTTTCATGAGGAGCTGTCAGGCTCCTGCGTTCAGAAGTGAACAGGATTGATGAGCCTAGTTTTTATAATTCTCACAGGTCTCCTTTGAGTCGTAGCACGTTATCAGTCGAGGTTCGCTTTAGAATTTCAAAACTTTTGCTGAATATTTGGAATAGGGATAGTGAGAGGTGGACGTAAGCTATCGCAAGGGTCAAGACTGGCGGTTCGATAAGGAAGACGGGCAGAATCATGTCCTTTCCTTATGGGACCTATGACTGGGAAGGTCAGTTTGATCTGCTCAGATTGTACAGCTGCAGCTCTCATCTGAGCAACGTAAAATGAGATGACAAGACGGCTGCTGAACGAGGAGGTTGAATCGATGAGGAATCAACGATGAATCCGCCCATGAGCTCCGTGGAAAAACTAGAAGCTAACGACAGCTGTGCTCTCAAGACACAGTTCATAATAGTTTTGGGTTATTAGTCTCAGACGAGAAATGGAAGTCGTAGTCTAGAATAGTGCAAAAGTGACGAATTAGACGCGAAAATCGGCGTATTCAGAGAAGAATAAGAATAAAAGGAGGAGAGAATTTTAAAATGAATAAAATTAGGGGTCGGACGAGAATGCCACCAAAAAAGGTACATGGAGGGGGTATTTGGACGAGATGTTCGAACGTGCGCGCCATAGCATACAGCTGGCTGAAGTAAGCTGCCTGCGTGCAAGATGTGGGTTCTGGTGCTAATGGTACAGCCTTTGCAGCTCTCACAACGCTTAGCAACTCGTCCGTCTGGGTGTGTACGTCGGCTGAGCTTTGGAGACCCTTGCTACGCCCTATCTTTACTGTTTCATCGCAGTATCTGCTTTAAATGGAAGTTTTTTTTGTTAATGCGTTGTCAATTTGTAGCTACATACTTATGACTGACGCAGAAACAACGACATTTCGACATCCATACTGTACTTTACTAAATTAGTCGCTGTTTTAGTAACTACTAATTCAATACAAAGTGCAAGTGGTTTTTTTTTCGATTTTCAATTTATTCTCGGAATTTGTAAGTGAATACAATAATACTTGTACAATTCCAATTTTTATTCATTATTCACCATAGTGATTATTAATAATGAAATACTTCAAGTACAGGTGATTCATACTTTCACGTGGCGCACAATCACCCAAATATGGTGGTCAGCCCGAATTCCGGATCGGTGTTTGCCACGGCCAACCAAGTCTTCCACACCTGCTTGGTCTGTTAACTGGTACCAGACTCGTCTGGGAGGATAAAAGCACTAAATTTTATATCGGCTGGCCACCACAAGTCATGGTACGCATTCATTGCGCCATTACGATTCTGAATGGAATCCGAATGCGTGGACGCATCCCTCAGACGGGATTAATCAACACCCAAAAGCTTCAGGCTTTCAAAAGACCTCTAAACCGTTTTGGAAAGACCTGGGTCACATAAATTCGAGGGTTAAAGCTAGGAGTTTTGGGATGAAATATAGTATCTTTGGGATGAGGATTTTCCCCAACAAAAATCTGAAGGATAAGACTTTTGACTGGAATCATTCCCTTCCTTTAAGACGCTCACTGTCATCCAGAATCGTAGTGGTATCTGGATACCTGCGTGGCCTGTACAATGACTTGCGTTGGCCATCTGATGCAGAAGTCGGTGTTTAATCGTCCCAGGAGAGCCTGGTGTCAATTGAACGTTCCTGCTAAGAGGGAAAGATTGGATGGGCTGGCATCGAGTCATCCCTGTCCAGCCTAACCCAACCATGCGTGTGACAGTATGCACCACTTGCCACTACACCATCTCCGCCATCAGTACAATGTAGTACATCAAAACAAAAAAGTCTTTGGGCGTTAATCAGTCCCGTCTAAGGATGCGCCCCGCATTTGACTTTAATTCAGAATCATACTGACTTATTGAATGCGTATATGACCTATACAATGACTTGCGCTTCCCAGCCGATTTTCAGATCAGTGCTTTTACCATCCCAGAATAGTCTGACACCAATGAAACGTTTCAGCTAAGATGGACAGTTAGTTGGGCTAGGCGGATATCGATACGGGATTCGAACCTGTGACTATGTGCACACGATAGTGCGCCACTTGCCACTACACCACCTCGCCGACAAAAGTATAGCTGCTGAAAATTCGTGGCATCCTATTTCATGGCCGCAAGACTAGATACCACACTATTTTCGTTAAAAAACATCGCATTTTATCGAGGTGAAATCTCTACAGGAGAAAAAGACGCCGAAGTTCACATTTTACCTACAGTATTACCTGGATTCCATTTCGATTAAGTTGGTCCGAACTTACTGATGTCAAAAAATTCTGTGAAAGTGAGAGATTACAGTATAGCTGCTACGTGAGGGCTGCTCCCCTCTGTCGACTCTATAGAATGAATGAGCTGCTGATAAACATTCACAGTCTTCTACCTATGGCTTTTTTNTTTTTTCTTGTAAGATATCAAGGATCCCTGGGTAGATTTAATTGTAAGATGACCTTGAACTGAACTTGAATAGGTAGAAGAACTTGGATTCATTCCAGTTAATCAAACCTCATTTAAATATTAAAGGTCTCACGTGACCAATTTCCTGGGATCTTCAGGGAAGTCTTCTAGTAATTGGCGGTTACTGAACAGCAAAAGGCGCTCGAACATTCTCCTAAGGTAATGTACATAATATCGCCAAGTTCCTGGTCACCCACCATGTACTTTTTGGACAGTGAGACTATCCTTACTATCGAATTTCTCTGTTTTCAATGGACTGATGGTACTGCCTGTGTTAGTAGTTCCCCAAGGATTATCACGCCCAGGAACAGAAAACCAATAATATCGTCCTCATTAAGACTTAATATCGCAGTTGTGAATGAAGCAATTAAGTTTTTTTTGGTCTCGACTGGTCCCGAGTGGGATGTGCCAACGCAGTCGCCCTTCACCCAGGAGCATAATTATTGCTCGCATGTGCTCCGGGCGTGTGCTTTCATTCTCTCTGAAGGGTAAGTTCATAGGGGAAAGGAGCTCCCTAGGCATTTATCGAGTCGAGATTGATCCAGGGTTATACTCTTGTTATGCTTCTCTTGCTCCAAAACCCCAAAACTCACCCCAAAACCGCCTCAGCTGCTGTTAGGGGTTGGAATTGTTGGCCTGATCTTCACACAGCTTCCACAAATCTATGCGCGCCCATATTTAGGAGGCCCAGAAGTTTTCAAATCCGCTTTTTCAGTACAGTATCTCGATTAGTAATCCAGTGGTGACCATTCTTAAACTTGGCACTTCTCTTTCGATCGGGCAGAGGAAACATACGGTCCTTTCTCGAAGGGCAGCCATTAGATCATCTACTGCATACCTGGACTATGAAGCTGTTCAGTTTTCATTTTTCCGAAAGCCTGGGGTCTTCGGAGGACGTTATCACTTGAGGGACACTGTTATTTGAATACAGAGGGATGGGGCATTCACGTGATGCCATATTTATGAAGCTTGTCATCTTCACGTAAAACGGTTGAATGATTTCGTAGCGGAGTTGTAGAGCTCGTGCAGATTCTAAAGTGAAACAGGAGCTGACGTTGTCCTCTCTCTGCCTCTCCTCCTGTTCTCAGAATGTCGCTGATATTGCAGTAGCACCTTCTCATCTGAAAAGAAAGCCCTCATCTTCTCAAGACCATCTCCTTTCTGACATCATTATTGTGTAGAAGCAAAGCGATAGGACCATGATTCGGTTCAACTGTGACCTCTGCAACTGCCATGACGGCCATATGAGAGTTGCTTTTCATTGTGAGCGGTGATAGGATCCCTCCAAGTTGCTGTTTACTCACCATCGAGAAGTTTCCGACACCGATTCCGTCAAGCTTCACCCTGAGCTCACCTCAGCTGAGGAGATCTGTAATGACTGATGAGCAGAATAAAGGAAGAATTTATTGTTTTGTACATTCTTCCTTCCACAGGAACTGTTTCTTCCCTACAAAATCTCGAACAAGTCACTGATAAGGATAACAAAGTTCCAGTACATCTGAAAATCTTCAGGATGAAGTCATTTGATTTGATTGCCTATTTGTGTGTTCTCACGTATTCGGGAATGCGGAACTCTCGTGGCAGTTGAAGGCGTATGTAGCCTAGTCAGTGACTTGCAAGGGACAACCGATTTACAAGCTAGTTTTTGTCCAAGCAAACAGGTATTTTACCAACTGACTTAGCCCGGAGGCTGACTAGGAGTTTTTGCTGGGCTGTGTTGGAAACGAGCCGAGATTTGGGAACAAATGTTGAAAAACGCAGAAGCAAGCGTTCGACAGCATACTCTAGTCGAGTGGTTGATCGCTTGGAAGCCAGGAAGTCTACAGATCCAGCTTTAACTAGGCAAGAGGTCCGGTTTAGCTGTTGCCTGGTTGAGGCTGAACCTGTAGACTTCACCGGCTTGGTTTCGATCAACCACTCAACTACTAGTGTAGGGGTAGTCCAGCCTGTGGTCAATTGTTGTTCAAGAGCTAGTCGGATTGGTGTCAACACGTTGTACCATTGCTGTCGAATACTTATCATATATTGATTTCTCTCGGTGTTTTTACCTGGCTATTTTGGAAAACGGTTTTTTCGAGTCCGGAACCCTCGATGACGTTGACTACGTGGTGCGTATTTATTATGAGAAATTCGAATCAAATTCGTGGCAAGTTTCACTGTTCTGATTACAAGTCTTTTGAATGGACTGCTTCCAGTCACGAATCTCACTCCTGTAACACACCGACTTCTTTCCGAACACGTTTTCCTTTTATCTGAAATAGAAGGCAGATATCTGAAGCAGTAGGCCCTCTGATGATGTCGCTAAGAATCCAGAATTCTTTCTCTTTTCCTTACCACTTTTCGTTCTGAATGGAAGCCGATTGGGCGGGCCGATTAGGTGCCCTATCTTTTCTTTCACACATTCAATTCCGACTTGATCACGATGTTGGACATGCAATATGTCGCAAAACATGAAAATTAAAAGTTCCCTTATTTGCCTTTCTCCAAGTTTACCCAGATTTGCCTTGGCTTTCTTTTCACATGAAGAGTTGGGATGATTTATTTTTACGATTTTAACTTTGCATGTACTGTCATTATACGTATTCAATTTCTCGTATAAATCACCTCTTTCAGTGGTCAAAAGTCGATGACTTTCTGGAAGAAAACCTTTCCAGGATTATCCATACAAAAAAATGCTTTGTACTGTAATCGCTTCACGATCTCCAGCAGAAGTAAAGCTACTGCCTATGAGAGGCCCTCCGATAGTTTCTAGGAATTCAAGTTCCCCAAACAAGCGTTTCCGAATAGATAGGGCAGAGTAGTCTGTTGTTTCGTAGAGGTTTTCGCTTGATAGCTGTTTTCACTAGTTGTTTTGTTTTGCTGTATTCCCTACCAAGCAGTACCCCTTCGGACCATTGAGGCAATGGTCCGTAGGGGTACTGCGTAGGCAGGGCTGCGTGAGAGACGTAGAGAACTCAGTTTGGGGTGATTTCAGATGTGCATGTTAAATCTTTAAAAAACTTGAAAACAAAGAGTACAGATGCACTCAAGAAGTACTAGATTTGTTGTGGAATAAGCGCTGTGCAAGATTTCGTATACTCCTATTACAGTACCCCATTTCATTAATTTGTAGCCTATTGTTTTGAAAATTTCAAAGCTCACCCAAAAGTGTGACTCATTCCCTCCTTCTTGGCTAGAATCTGATGAAGTCGACCGGAGTGGTGCTGAATGAAATTGTAGTGGTACCTGCACTGGATCGAGCCTCCCATTCTATCGTTCGTCATGTATGAAGTACGAAGGCATGGACATATGTTACAAACATCCAACAGTCATACCCAGATGCCTATCGATATCGACTGATTAGCAATTCCATTTGAACTGAAACTGCTGAATGGGGGCTCCCATATGGCCATCAGAGTTCACGCCCGCCCGAGTACGGTGCTTGGATAGTGCGCTACATGGCTACGCTTCCTCCAATTAGGTCGGGCTCAGAGAAAGTGAACTTCCTCCCTCGAGAAACCAGTATGCCCTGAAGACATCCATCCGTAACTTTTTCTAAGAGTACGATGGTTGTTGTTGGTGACGACTACAGCGTAGAGTGAAAAGAACGATGTGGGAATCGTGTCAGCCTTTCACTGTTTAATTAATAAGATTGACGTCATCGAATAGCAGTGATATTGACTTGCCTTGGAGCTGGACTACATACACGTCATTTTCTTCCCAACTTCTTGTTAGTAGTTCTGTGGGTGGGCGCAGGAATGTCAAGTGGAGAACTTTGACGTGCTTGGTCTGGGGATCGTATCTTCGCTCGATACCGGCTCGCGGAAGGCAAATGAGTTGCCTATCCACTATCGAAGCACAGTCTCCCTGATGGAAAAAAGCGCTTACTTACATATCGGTTGGCATCATAAGCCGTTTTTCAAGACACAGTCGCATAAAAAACCATTACGATTCATAATGGAAGTGGAGGGGGTGGGCTTATGCCATATATTGGGATTACGGAGACTTCTTTCCTTCATCCTCTGTGACATTCTCGGTCCTGTTTTGATGCATTCATGTCTGCACGAAAATCCAAAACTTTATGAGAAGCTTACGAACATGCTACGGATCGTGTAAATCTCTTGAAATGTCAAAGCACTTCCCTGATTAGGAGCAGAAATTGAATGCACGGCACACATTTCCAAGATGAACAATGAAACTTCCTTGCTTGGGCCGAATCTACTTCTACCAATAAGGGTCTTGTACCGTTTGTAGTACTCACAGTTAAATTTTAAGGCTGCTCATGTTCATTTCTTTCGGTACCCCATCAATGTATGGCCTACCCAGGAAACCGACGTTTACCCTCGCGTTCTGTATACCTGCGTGTTCCCGTATTCCTCATGTCTGGTTAATCCTCCTTTATCGAACTGATCTTATACCAACCCAATATCAAGTACATATATGAACTTCAGACCGGGAAAGGGTCAAGATTTGGTTGACCTTGGTTTATCCAGGAGCTTCCAAGTTGAAAAGTTAGTATCAAGGAAATCTGACGTCATTACTCCTCGTGAACTTGGGTGGTTAAGGAATGAGTGTACCGGACCAGCCTGTTAGAATCAGCTTTCCTGATAGAGTTGAGTGAAAAAAGGGGATCGGATAGGGGTGCTCGGGGGCCACCATACATAACCGTGAAGAGTGGGGTGTCGGGATTATTTATCAGCCCCTTTATTCCCATATGTTTATCTAGCATTATGATTTATGGTGTAGTTATGTGGATTATGGTGATTTCACACCAAATTCAGTTAAGCCCATGAGCTCGCCACGGATTAGTCATGAGGTGGGAGTTTAGTAGAGGGAAGTGAAATGCTTGGTGCTTTATCAATTCGTCAAGCAATGTTGCGACCTGTCGAGACACTTCATAGCGAATATTGACGAGCATGAACGATAGTAAATTATGTATCCGATGCACCCATGTCAGCGGATGGCTACATAATTCATTCTTTACTTCTCATTGGACTCAAACCGAGCAAAAACTTTTCCCGTTCTTGCTAGTCCTTTCATATCCACAAAACTTTACTGGCAATAATCTACTCTCATAGGTCAGCTGTAACATTTGTGCTTGCTTGAAAAGCTCATGAAACTCCTACACAGATAGCCGTGGGCGTGGCCTAGGAGGCTTCTCACGTCGTCGTCAAACGACCATCAGTCCTCCTGTTTACACGATCTCAACATTTCCTCTGTGTCTGTTCCAGGGAACTGTCTATGAAGAACGGCACTCTGAGGAATTGTACCTATCGGTACTCGTCCCATGACAGCATCACTTCCATTGCACTATGGATCGATGTAAGTCCTTCTAGAAAATTGAATTTTATTCGAATTTCAGTAATTCACATGACATGATTCATATAAGTCAATTTGTTATGGATTACGTCTTTATTGTGCCTCTTCATTAGCTTTCTTTGATATCTTTCAAGGCATTCATAGCTCAGCCCTTATCTACGAGTATGGAAGGGAATCGGTGGCACCTTCGGTTAAAGGCGTAGTTAACGGTGAGGACGGCTTGCGAGGTTTTCCCCTGGGATGAGCCTGTGTGGTCTACGAAGATAGCCCTTGGGACATTGGCGAGACGAAAAACGACCTCGACAGGGTGTTGTGAGAGCACGGAAAGCGGCATAGCCGACGCACACGCCCAAAAGGGGGCCTTGTTCTGACGGCCTCGTTAAGGCTGCACCTTCCAAAACGAAGTGTTAGGACGCCGACGAATAGTATGCTAATGTGAGAGACACCCAGACGGTTACAGGCACACAATCTCGTACAACTCCCTTTTTTACTCCTTTTGGGAGACAGAATAGTAGGCAATACAGCCATATCTCGAGACTGTCCCATGATGCCGTTTTAGCTCCATGGATGGCGGATAGTTGCCCACGTGCTAATCGGCTTCTCTGGCATTACCCACGCATTTAGCTTATACCCTGTATATCCAAAACATGCTAATTTTTTCTGAGCAACTCCTGCCGTATTAGCAGGGCACATCAAAAAAAAACTTCGAGAAGATCTCCCGCACCAAAGTCTTAGCATAAGTAAGCTTGATAGCTCAGTTGTGATTGATGAGGAAGTAGCTATTGTAGCGTCAATTATTGTTTTTGCCGCTGATAACTATAAACGCTGCACAATAGATTAGCTATGTTTTGGAAAAACACGGCAATACAAATATTTGTGGTCTATTTATGGCACTAATCCTTCTTTCCTATTCTTTGCATTATTATGACAAAATAAGAACCTTTACTGCGATAGCATTCGACTTGTGTAGCTCTTGCTGAGGTCATAAAGAATGACGTATAAATGGATGAGGTAGATAATGAGAGGCTTGTGAACAGAGCTCTCATTTATTCGATTATTTCAACCTTAGAGTGTATTATCAGGTTGGGCGGAAAGTGCTTTTTCAAAGTTAAGCGATAGTCAATATTTTCAAGGGGACTTTCTGAAAGTTTCCACGGGGTTTCTATCTAAGGGCATCTGTGATGGCTTTTTTGTAACATTTTTTGTGGCATTTGTGATGGCTTCACAGCTTTGATGGAAATAAGTCCGGCCGATTGTTGCAGACGGGGATAGAGAGAGGAGGGGTGGGCTGTAGTAGGGGACGATACTTGGTAATAATGCTCACTGCTTCATGCAACCAGATATCTATAAAATCCAAATGTTCATACGATTCTGGTTTTCCCACGTGGTTGGTTCCACAGCTGCACTTTTAATTGGAGTAATGGGGGTGGTGTAGTGGTAAAGGGCGCACAATCACACCCATGACTCAGGAACGTCCCGGATCTTCTCTGAATGCGGCCTATCCTCCAACGCTTTCTCCATCTAGAGCTTTTNGGGCCGCTACCCCTCTGGAGTTTCCCAGTTGGTGTTAGGCTCACCTGGGAGGAGACAACACACAACACTGGAGGCTAGGCCACATTCGGAGAAGAGCCATTACGATCCTGAGCAGAAGTTAAATACGGAGACGCATTCCACAATGGGATTGATCAATGCCAGAACTCTTTTCCCAGTTTTATTAGAATATTGACTTTGAAGTCATTGGCAGCTGAGATATGGTTAGACCGTTCGGATTCAGGACTAAGGATCAGGTGTATGAGATTCTTGGGTTTTTCCATCGACGAGTTCCAGTAATCCATCACATTGTCAGAAGAAAAATGACTTTCATGTTATTCTTATGGACCTAACATGAATGGAGCACATGGAAAGACATCCAGTCAAAAACTCCCATGTAAATTATCGGTTTCTAGCGGAAACTGTTGTCAGAACCTCACTTGAAAAGCCGCTTTCAACGGGCCATCACATAAAAAACGATGTAACAGATGTCAGCCGCTCCGGTAAATCATATTCAAGCAGTTGCATTTATGCTGACTTACCTCATGTCGACCAGCCAGCTCAGCTGTAATGTTGTGTCAGCTGTACAACGACGACGAAGTATTTAATGTTGCATTAATACAAATGTCACTGTAATGGGGCCATAAATCACGACGTCGTTGAATAGAGGCTTTCAGACCTTCTCCTTTGGCCTCTAGGACTTTGAAAGCTAATAAAGCATTCATGAAGGCACATTTTATATCCTCAGGCACTGGCGAAGATGAACTGACTGGTATTGGCTGATGAAAGTGAAGCACGTCCAAGCCTCTCGTTGTAATAAAATCTAATTCCTTGAAAAATCGAGATGTTCGACATCTCTTTAGCTTGTAAACGACTGACAGCTGATGGAGTGGAGAATTGGTAGGTAGATGAGACCAATTGAAATGAAACGTTCACAGCTGCGTTTCGGGACCGTTATTATTTCGAAAGTTTTTGTCTGTTTGGATGAAAAATGTGGTCGAGGGTGTTTCTCACAGAATGAGCTTTCGTATGAAAATGTGTATGGAGCAAGGATGACGCCTGTATGTACCTTGGAAGGATGACGATTATAATAGACGGTTCATTACAGCAAAGCGGACGGTTTAGTTTCGGTCTAGTTCCCTTTCCATTTTGCCGGTAGTTACATCTTCATCGCGCAGATACCCTCCCAGTCGGTACAGCTCCTTTACTGGAAGATGCTTTCGAGTAGAGCCACTGCCAACCACAGCCAGTCGACTGCGTTCGCTACCAGTCAGTGCTGCAATACCCTTCCCAGGCTGGGTCAAAGCGTAACCCCTGACATCTTTCGAATAATCGTCGGAATAGCCTTCCGAAGTACCAGAGGAACTTTTTGAAGTTAATGGTTGGGAACGTATTTAGGCGAAAGCGAGAGAAGCGGAAACTTGCGGAAATATATTACTGTATTATATATTACTGGAATTATTATTAATATTACATATTACTTTCGATTTTCGGCTAATTACATAAGTTGTAAACTGCTTATACATTCCTATGAATGGCAATTACCAGTAAGTACTTAATGGTTGTTTTTCTTTGACCAGAATCTACACTGTTATGAGCTGCTGGCAAGATGATACGATAGCATATTTTTGCTAATGAATCCCCCCTGAATGACGTCAAGAAAATCAGGGAAGGGTGAAAATGGAAGTTGAGCTGACGGCATGAGCGTGAATCGGATTGCAGAAGAGGAAAACAGCACACATCCTCCAAACCTTTGCTCCTTTCAAAGGCAGCGACCTTCATAAGTGCGACCTCTTGTCATTACCATCTTTGGTGTTAGCATTGCGAATCTTTCCAAACAAACGAGCATTTCCATTAACAGATAGCTATTTAGATAACTGAAATAATTAATTCCTCTTGAAAAAGGTTGCAGTCTGTTTTGCAAAATAAATTAGTCTGTTCCTTTTCACTTGGTTCAGAAATTAATGTTCTTCTGCGCAGATTTTATCGCTCCTTAAAAAGTTCTTCTTCGAGAAGAATGGGTTTTTACGCCCATATATAGCCCAGAACATCTCTTTATGATTATTAGTTGTCCTTTTTGAAATTTTGGTCACCAGTATCTCCTAACTTCAATCAAAGCTGCCCGATGAATATTTGAGTCATGGGTGGAGAAGATTCTATCCAGAAGCTTCGAAACTCTATTTTTCCAAAAAAAACATAATCCCTCTCTTTCTTTATTCTGAGCGAACTGTAATGTCCGCGGGCATAATTACAGTGTTCGGCATAACTTCATCATTAGTTTCAAGTATCCCAAAATTCGAGCCATCTCACGCTTCTGAGGAAGTGGAAAGGATCTAAGGTAAGGCTGAACAACTGCTACAAGAACAACGACAGCATGGTACTATCTGACTATGTAGTGGCAAAGGAAGACGAGTATCTTCCAGTTCTTGATATGTAAAATTCTAGTACATTCAGTGCCACATTTAGCGAACAGCTCTCGGGTAATCGAGTCGGCGACCTAACTCCAAGCTACATACCGAGATCTCGTCCGATTTCATCGCTACCCTCCCTGATTCAGATGTAAAGTCCATACAGATTTTCAATTTCAAGAATGAAGAATAAACTCTTCCAACATGAATCAATGCCTCTTTGATGATACGCCCTAGTACTCGACTTCTGCTCAGAATTGTAGTGGCACTTGGATGTACATGCGTATGTGTTCCTACACAACTTTTCCGGTGGTCTGCCAATAAAGAAGTCGGTGTTTTTATCCTCAAAAGCTGGACTGGTGCCGATCAACTGGCGTATGAAAGGCTTGGTTAGCTTAGGCGGATATCAGTCTGCGATTTGAACCATGGGACCATGCGTGTGTGATAAAGCGCCACTTGCCTCCACGCCACCACCGCCAATATTTTTAAGAACAGATCACGAAATCGAATTAATTCGGCATGAAGCTTCCCCAGAATTTTAATTACCAACTTATGGAGCTTATCGAACCCAGCTCAAGGGCATGTACAATTTTAACGAGAATTTGCTTCGTGCTAAGCCATCCCAAAAAAGAAACGAATCACGAGAACCCGCATTTTTCCTCGGCTTAACCTTCTATGAGGCGAAGTTTTTTATCATTTGCTTGTTGACAAGATTAAAATTTCCTTTAAGAACTCTAATGATGCCTCTTCAATACCAATATGTGTAAGAATTAATTTAATAAATAGAAATATTACTTTTTGTTCTACATATTATACTCTGCCAGTGCTCTCTTCGAACCCTTCGAAGTCCTATACTCTCTCTGATGGCGACATCATTTCAGGGACCATGTACGTGTGTGGCAGCGATATTCGCTTTGATCGGAGTCCACTTTGCTGTACGATTTCTCTTCAGAGCCGGCTTGAACAAGGATCTGACGGCAGGTGAGAAACGGAGCGACACGTTGCCGCCTTTGATCGCTAACACATGAAGGGGCACAAAACTCGTTTCACACGCATGAATTATCAAGTCGAATACAAGTAATTACTGCTCTGAGCAAACCTTTATGTAGTCACGTTTCGCTTGAAAATATCCAACTTCGTTCAAGCTAACATCCAATTACGAGGGAATCTCAACGAATGCCACTGTTACTGCTTTTCCCTTCACTTCAAACGTCCATCAGAAAGTGAAGAATTGGGTTTGGAAACTCACACAATCTGTTTCACTTGTGTGTTACTATATCTGATGAGTTCATTTAATAAGCTTCACTGAGAGCTTCACTTCTACGCGTATACGATTGTCCGATGAATTCCGATTGACAAGATGAAAATATCAGCTCAGGGAGCGGTAACAAATCCATGTGAATAGTTTGGTGGAGGAGGAGGCCAGTCCACAATTATTTCGAAAGAAACAAAAAGTCGAAAGGATAAAGACTTCGGATGTTGATCAGTCCCGTTTAAGGGATGCGCCTACTCATTCGACTTTTATTCAAAATTCTAGTGGTATTGAACGCGTATTTGGCCTATACAGTGACTTGAGTTGACCAGCCAATGTACAATCTAGTGCTTTTGTCATCTTTTAAGGATCTCATAGCCCTAGCTAACATTACAGTAATATTACAGTAAAAAAGGTCAGTCTTCGAAGAACGAGTGCACGCATAAACGCGGCATGGACGAAGTGTGGGAGTTCATTATACCCTCTGAGATCTGCAGTGATGCAGGCCGCTCAGAGGAAGGTGTACTGTGGTGAGGACCACGATGCAGTGAGTGCTGACCCGTAAGCAAAATCTATTAGGGACAGTTTCATTCCGATCAAATGAGGATTGTCTGCAATTAGGCGCGGCTGGGCTGGATTAGAAACGAAGATTTCAAGGGTTCATGCTAAAACCCCCTGTTCAAGAGGAAATTGCCGTATATAGAAGGAAAAGAAGACGACTGACTAGATGTTGGGATCAACGCTCAGGAGAGGAAAAGAAGTGCTTACTGTTTTTCGTGATGGGCTGGTGTAAGGTAGATGCTTCTTGATAGACCAATATCAAAAATATGCGATGTCGAAAACTCAGTAGCATGTAGCCAATTCAATGACACTGCTATGCGGAGGTGTTATATATTCGGTGTTTTCGAGTAAACAGATCGTGTTATTTGTAAATAAATCGAATATGCTTTCACCAACTTCGACCTGCCCTTGCCATCGATCCTCGACAATCACAAAACAGTAACGGCTGATCACTGCGTATAAGCATATTTCATCAAGGATTGCATTCTCCCTTTTGGGTTTTTGTTTTTTTTTTNTTTTTTTTTCGAGCCTCCATCAAATGACTCTTTTTTCAGCTCTGTTTTCGCTCTGCGTTATCGATTCGCTTCTGATGATGACCGTATTCCTCTTCTACTGTATCGAAGCGATCGGTGTACTGTTCCTCAACACGAACCTTATGTATAATCGTCAGCTATTCACCTCAAGTCTGCATGGCGTCGCTCAAAGTCTTACCACTGCCTCGGTGAGATTCAATTACATAATTCTGCTTACTTGCTGAGATCTCTTCGATAAGACATTTTTTCAAACTGGAGGCAACATAAATTCCTCAAAACACGGTGACTTGAGTAGAAAGAAGCTTCGTGGTAAAAACTTTTTGACTGCATTGTACTAAAGTGCTTGAGGGAAATTGGGGAGACCGACTGGAAGCCCCACTTTTACGCCTGCCTATGTCCCACCTCTGAGTCTTGAAACCTGTTCACTGGCTCTTCTTCCCTGCCTCACTTGATTTATGTAGGACTATTTGACTTACAATACTCTGGCGTGAATGACCCTGCAACCATGCAACCTTCCATAGAATATTTTCTGCCTCTTCTATGCCTGATGACACTGAATTCCATCCCATCCCTTTAACCCGAGGCCCTTTCGGGATCTTGAAGCCCAGGAACTATGCACAACTTAAAGATAGTGTCACGCATCTGAGATGTCTTCACTTTTCCTGCGTTTTTGTGAGTTCGATGGCGGGAACATTCCCCTATGTGAATCGAACCATTTGGGGGAATATGTTTAAAATCCTTTTTTGCAAAAGTAAATCACATCGGGGATTTCTACTTTGAAAGACGAAATTCAGGTTAGGTAGCGAAATAATTTATAGGGGATAAAATTCACCTAAATGGATGCTTGGCCCCACACAAGCCTGTTGATTGCGTCGGAAAGGTTTCGCACTGCTTCACTTTGGCCTATGCCGCCCGAACTCCTCGTAGTGGATCCTCGCACTATTCGGCCCATTTAGCTTTGCTATTGATGTCAGCCTCATTCTGCCTGCAGACGTTCCACCTTCCTTTCTTCCTGTTTTTAAGCTTCTTCTGTGAACTCGTTAATTAGATGACTCAGAAGGACACGTCATTTTCCGTTCTATTTGTGACATCATTGCGAATTCTTTCATAGCTGATAAAAGGCGCTCTAATTACGTGCTAAGAAAGACCCAAAGGGACCTGGACACAATGAATTACGGTGTTGAGACTAGACTATATTGTTATATGTACATATCTTTCAGACAATGCTTGTGATTTACATCACTTTTCTTCGTTTTATGGTTGTGATGCGTCCGTTACGATATGCCTCGTCCTATTACTCGGCGCGATCGAAAAAAGCGGTAAGTTGGGCTAACACAGGTGGATATTTCGGTCCGGATATGACTGAGAAGAAGAAATACTACTTTTTCACACTGATGGAACCATCTGTTTCGAAGTTCTGTTTGTTTTCCGATGCAGTCGACCTTTGACTTCAACTTCTCCTTCCAGAGTACGAAACAACGAAAAGCGTCAATGGTGACGGAGATGGATTCCACCGCGGGATCGGTGAAGGGCAGAGGTGGCAACAAGACCAAAGAACAGTTACCACTACGTGAATACATTCGATCATGCCTCCTACCAGGTAGGCCTCAAACAAGATTGTCCTCATAAGTTTCACTACTACCTACATTCCATAGTTCTTCGGAAGTACTTCGAGGTTCTCCGTGGTATCGTTTATACTCTTTTATACCTATAAAAAATAAAACGCTATCCGAAGAACACAAAAAACTTCCAGAGTAGCAAGCGAGTGAAATTCATGTGGATTCACCAGAAAAAAGGCACATGAGGGTAAAACGTCCATTACAGGAACGTCCGCCAAATGACAGCTGTAACTTCCAGTGCCATTACCTAAATGTAGTTCTTTGTATTGCGTCATGATACTGTCTCGAGGATTCCGGGAATTCCGGGGGGTCAAAAGGTCACTTCAACAAGTGTAGGTAGCAGATTAAAGCAAAGTTTTTTTCTACATGGATCACCATGAAATCTGCTTGAGACCTAAAAACAAGACTTTGACATAGGATCATTATTACTGCGACTCCATTCACCTTTATAGAAATGCATAAGACGCTCTCAGACCGAGCAAGGAATACCTTTGGGAAGCTGTGTCAATCAACCTGAGCTTAACATTCGAAAAGGAGACGCAGCTGCCGTTCCTTCAGCGGTCGGCTGTCTCAACTCGTCCTAGAGTGATATTTGTTCACAAATGTGGCCCAAAAGCCTGACCTGTCCATAAAAAGCACCAGTCCTGACCGGCACTTTTTCCGTTAAAGTCCTGCTCAGCAATTCTAGAATTTACCCGGCCGCTTCGGATGGTATTCGTTTGCACTAGCAATTCAGAGAAACTGAAAAATGAAGAACCTGTTTTTCTGAATCAAGCTCAGATGCCTGACCACCTTATGACTAGCTCTAGTTCTTCCGACACAAAGCTTTTGGAAGTTCTGAAAGTATCTGTTTGTTGCAGGGCTGGTGATTTTCCTTTGCTTTGCGGTCAACATCCCTGTGTACTTCGAATTCACCGTGGAACGTTGCTTTGATGTCGAGCACGGGGTCGAAGCTTCCTGCCCTGCTCCTACGGTATTCCGGCACTCGGTAAGTGAATTTCCTATCTTTTGTGATACAAGGCCACCTGCAACTTTCCAAAAGCTCTTCAAAAAAGCTGCCACTGTAAGAAGTTGTTTAAATTGAAATTGGAAATGGGAATTTTTCAGTTCACTCGGTACAAAGCGATTTTGATGACGTTGACTCAGACGATCGGTCCTGTTGCCACTATCCTGATCCTAAGTGTTCTCACCGAGTATCGTGTTCATAGGAGTTTGAAGAAGAGGAGAAAGTAAGTGACCGTCTTAGAGCTATCCCTATCAAATGGCATGAGGTTGCTGTTAACCAATGTTAGGCAACTAATACATCAAAAAATGATAAAAAATAAATATGTAGTTGGCTAGAGATTTCAGTTGATCGAATCATCGAGTGGTCCTGTAACAAAAGTGAGACGAATTGACGTAGGCAACATTTGAGGGCACCAAGTATACCAGTCACCAAGAATGACTTTCTTCCCTCCCGACCACGTAAGCCGTACAGCGTCAAGCGTGACGATAGATATCCCCGAATATGAGTCGTCCACCTTAATTGATTCATATCCCTCAGATGGACGACTCACACTAGGAGGTCAACAAGCACTGTTCCTGTTCTGCTTCACTTTTTCGGTTATCCACCGAAAGCCGATAGGCTCCTGAGTGGTCTATTCTAAAGACTGCTTTATTTAAAGACCGAGAAACTTCTTTGTGGAGGCTCCTGAATACATTGGGTTCTAAGACAAATCATCAACTTTTAGAAGCACCAGTTTTGAGCCATTTCCGGAGTTATTACAGAAAGAACTCGTTGTTGTAGAATTTGTTCAATTTTGTTGAAATCTGGCTTTCCATGAAGCGTGTTTTGCAGACTTTTTGAAAGTCAGCAACGAAGTCGATCGATTGTTCTTATGGAAGAGTCCAAAGAAAAGGTGTCAAGAACAGTAGCCATATTTATAGCTGTGAAGTTTCTCATATTCAGGTTAGTACTTTCATGTCACTAGGCTATTACGGTATTTTTTACTCTGTCCTGTTCTTGACAGTCATATCACTTGCAACTTGTTGAAGGGNCCTGCTTGCCCTTGTCTTCCTAACCACTTTCAAGCCATAGATTTTTTGCTTCTGCCTCTTTGTAGCCTCTGGAGCTTTTGAGGGACTCCTTGCATTATCCATTGCCATAAGCTTGATAAAAACTCAAAATGGTTTGTCATTTCAGATCAATGCCTGTCTTTTTCGATGTATACGAGAATCTGTATGGAATAGAGTCTTTCGGAGTCGCACTTTCTATTCTTGTGCGGATATCGGATTTTATGATCGTGCTCAACTCGGCTACGAACTCGTTGGCCTACTTCGGAAAGAAAAGGTGAGCTCTATTTGTTATTCAAAGATCCGATCACGAAGAAGTCTCAGAAAAGTCACAGATCGGTTGGCTTCTGGATGACGTTAGGCTGTTTCTAGTGACCCCGGGATTGAAGGGATGCGAGAGAGAGGAGATTTGATGTTTGCTCGCATCGTTTGATTTTTATACTATTTTCATTGCACAGAAAACTCTGGTCTCGTCTTTCTTTGAAGGGAAAAGACTTCTCTAAATGCCAAATGATTAAAAAATGGCTTCTTGCAGTCTTCAATAAGCACTGGCAACAGTGATCCCTGCAAGATATGAAGCCATAGTTACCGAGATGGTACCAGAACTAATTAAGAGAAAGTTCAAGGTGTTCAACTGATCAACGATATCCCACGTGTAATGAAAAGAAAATGAATAGAGTTCTGTGGCTAATGTGTTTGCCCAGTAGAACTGGAAGGCCATAGGGTTGGCATCTGGAGGGCCTAATAGAAGATCACTGCGCCTATTTCTTCTCAGTGCAAGCTTTACAATCCCTAAATTGGCTTTTGAGAGCCATCATGAATGATTTTTTTTGGCTGCTGCATATTCTTTACTACACCCATATCATTTCTTTCAGATGGTTAGAAAAGCGTCTACGCCTACGGCTTCTGAGAAGAGACGAGAAACGTTTGGAGAAGGCGTTGCGTCGAACTAGTCAGGTAGGTAAACAGCTTGTGGTTCACTACGATTATCTCAGTAATTCTATATCAGAAATGTGATTACGGATGTTTAATTCATTTCTGACCAAAAGTCGCTCTCTTGCTTCGCAAACAGCTGGTCATTAGACGAGTTCGGTGAGCATGATAGGGAAATGCGAGAATGATTGGGTACTTGGAAAGTCAACGTTCTGGCTGTTGAACATGAATTTCCAAAGAAATCCTCTCTTCCCCGTTTTTTCAGATTTTTTCCTTGTCATTAATTATTCGCTTCAACGGACACCTAATATGGAAATTACTCATTGTTAGACCTGAAAACAAACATACGCAGCAACGGACATGTTGCCATGTAGATTCCTTGATGTGATTAAATTCGCCTGAGAAACTCGGGTACTCGCATTTGGATGGCATCAAGAAAAATATGTGGAAGTGAGGGTAACACCATTATATCTTTTGAAAACTTAATGACTTCGCCACCCACCTTGAAGATCTCGCTTTCTTCCCGGAAGTACTTTTCATAATGAATTCCCCTTGAAGAGATCGCCATCGCAGTGACTTATATGTGCTGCTATTTTCCAAAACAAAATTTTTGATTCGATGTCACGCTATTACTTAGATTCACGGAACTGTGAATGTTATCGTCAGCGATTCGCAAATAGACCCAAAAATTCATAGGAAAACAACTCAAAATTTGTTCATCAGATTTCAAATGCAATTAGTGAGCATAACCCTCGCCAAGCTAGAGTTACATCATTTGAGCTGAAGGATTTGGGAATGTATATAAATGTTCTGAATATATTCTGGTCAGTTAAGGAGGAGGTATGTAGTGTGGTGGCAATTGGCGCACTACCCCAGACGAATGGTCACGGGTTCGAATCTCGGATGGATACTAACCTAGGGCAAACAAGCTTTCCATCACTCTAGGATCAGGTAACTGGTACCAGACTCGTCTAGGAGGGTAAAAGTGCTGACTTGTACATCGGCTGGTCACCGCCATTCATTGTATGGGCTCGAGCACAGGCACTTGTACTACCCAGAAACCAAATTTCGATTTGATACCCGCCCAGAATAACCTAACTTTTCAATCTTACGAACTCGATCAATGGCACCTGCTTGTCAGTATGAAAGTTCTAACTTGTCCATCAGCTACCTCACGAAGGTAATTCATACTACGGATATAACCTGAATGAATGTTGTAGCTCAGAAGCTCAGAAGGTCAGGGTGAGCGGCTCCCCCGAAAATTTCCCGCGTTACACGAGGACGTGTGTCACCCTATTCTTGCTTATTCTGGTGAGCAGCTCCTCTTGTTTGACTAATTATGTATGCGCTCAGAGGGTGTTTACACATCAGTAGAAACGCGTAAATGCGTCTATGGCGTCCCGATTTCGTAGCAAACAGTTCTTCTGAGAACTGTCTCAGCAGCAACATCTGGAGAGTTCACAGAAAAGCACCAGCGTTTGAAATTTCACAACCTTCATTCTTAGTAGTCACTGAATTCCTTTGTTGTAGAAGTTGTGATGTATTATTGACATTTGGGCCAATGTACCTTTTGTTGCAGGTCAGTCAACAACTGTCACAAACGGGATCACCGAGGGATGGTGTACGCACTCACGCCAAACTCGTTCAAAACCGTTCCACTGACTGCAGCCCTTTGATGGAGAAAACTTAGATCAGCAACAACTTCTTTCGCTCGTCCCCAATCATCTCGGTGTGCCCATGCGAGTCATCTGAAGGATCCGCTTCAGACTGTCTGATAGTTCATAAGTGTCGCCTAAATGCTGCAATGACTGGCTCTATCTTCTGTGAGTGATGAGATGTTTGCGGTATTCAGTATGTCACTTGTTGTGTCCTTTTCTTTTCTTAGACGCTTTCTCTGCATATCATGTAAACCATGTGTAACTAACTATGTGAAAGGAATAGGGAAGTGCACTTCTAGCCATTCTCAGTCCGAATATTTATGCAAGTTCAGTCCCGATCTCAGTGCGATCTTTGTCTTTGCGTTTGATTATACACACATGGGTATTCTTTAACGAAAATGTGTGATTGCGATTATAATTTGTGCCATATGAAATAAAGATAAGTTTTATGACCGATTCTGCCCGAAACCTTTTCACTTTCCCGGAGGAAGAAAAGTAATGATACACTCACTCAGTTGCGGCGCAGAGGGTTCAGTACAACCAAATGGAAACTGCCGATGAAGCATCGAAAAGATATTGGAGAGCTCAAGTTTTGACGTAATTTTCGATGAGTGCTGTGATAAGCAAGTATTGAATGTTTTGTAAAAACTGACTGTCAACTTCGCAGTACGTACAGTAGCGCTCAAAAGTCTTCGGTGAAATGCTTCGACGCTTTTTCGTTCATAACTTTTTTGTTATTAGACCAAATCGCGCAAAATTTGGATATGTTTAACTAGGGCATATTTCACCCTACCCAACATTATTTGACTGCAAAGCTGCAACATCCTAAGTTAGAGCAAGGTGTTTGTTGCGGTAGCAAATGTTGCTAAAACTAAAGTTGTTGACGTCTGCATTCATTCGCATCT
>UZAF01016910.1:44115-60544 GCA_900617895.1 Haemonchus placei
GTTTATCGCTTTCTTTGCTACTGATAAACTATTCTCAATCTAGCTTCCGTTTTTTTTTTTTGAATAAAAAGGGTTACCTCAAAATTATTGTGAACTGGGCCTTTAAGTAGTGGACTACTTCCGAAACGATCCGCACCACACGCATTCATTTTCGGCGTCGATACTTCTCACTTTCGTTTCGTGCTTACAGTAAAGAGGTAATTGAAGTTGAAGGTAATTGGAATTGATTGAATGAGGAGCCCTAAGAAATGAAATTGCTCCTGTTGACTTCCTAAATAGCCAGCAGTCTGTCTTTTCTGGGATTTATGGGCAACCTTTGACGAAACTTTCCTGATAACTATACGCCCCATCAAGGCCTCTCTCAGAATTATGTTAGACTGAATGAGTATGGACCTTTCCCTGTTGTTTTCTGCCCTGATTCCCACGAGATGAAAGCTTCACTCCATAATCAACTACAACTGTTGTGTTACACTTGTTAAAGTCGTCAACTGAAATGTACTGGGCAACATAAAGTTAAAGTAAGGTTTTTGGCGTTAATCAATCCTGTCTGAGGGATGCGTCATAGGCACATGCAAAAGCACTTCGCTGTTCTTCATGTAATGTTGGAGGCTCTATGTAACGTTGGAGTGAGGTCACCCTCGTGACTACCGGAATTCCACTGATTTCCCTCTAAAAGGTCTACTTCATGTTTTCAATTAGTGGCAGGAAGTTCGACAAACAAAGTGGCAGGAAGTTCAAGCATATCACAAATTCAACCGAAACCCTTTGGAGAATTCTTCAAGAATTCTACCGGTAAACCTAGTCAATCTTCTCCAAATGCTTCCGTTTTCCCCCTAATCAGCTGGAATTTGCTGCCACCTAAACAATCAGCAAGATCCGGTTGATTCTTCTTATTATATGACTGATTGGAGTTTCGATTCTGGTAGTCTTCCAAATTTTTCGACCACTTTTTTGAAGCTAACAGCGAGATCGTGCCTCAACGTTATGTTAAGAACTCAACTGTTCGAAGCTACAGATAGCAGAACGTCAAGTACCATTTATACTTTGGAAATGCGTTCTCTCTATCTTGCGAGTCCGCATATGTGCGGACATGTACATCAAGATCCTGCAACAAAAAGGAGTAGTAGTCCTGCAACAATAAGCAGTCTTGGTATCATCCTACAACACAACCTCCAAACGTGGAATTCATAATAATTGCACTGTTTATACGAAACCTATACCCTTCGCTGCCTTTTGGAGGGAATCGGTATGGTGAGGTTAAAAGGCAGTTATTGTACAACAAAATCTGTACCGCAAACCATCAAGGGCATCAGCCGTTTCGCTGTAACACGTGGGCTTTCATTAGGGATCACCGAAATTTTTGTGCTAAAAGATGGAGAAGTTCCAGGAAAGCCTCTCCAATTCATTCACATTCTTCCATTTCTGAATTAGTCCTAATCTTTGACGACTCTTTGCGAGAGAGTAGCTGGTCGGAAAGGGTAAGAGTGTTGTTCCCCAATGTAGTTAATTGAAGCGTAATTGTGGTAGCAGTGATCCACTACGATCAGAAGGCTTTGGAATCCCAGTTCTCCCGGCTGGCATCATTTTCTATCAGTTTACTATACTGGAAGGAGTGATAACTTCACATTAACAATTAGGGAATGGGTATGGCAAGCAGGAATGGCAACATGAACGTCACTGAGAACAAAAGGAATGTATCCAAAGCAAATATAGCTAACTTTTTATTTACGAGTTGATCAGTGATAGTAAAAAAAACGTTACACCAATAACTTCGCGGTACTATGTACATTCATTTGAGCAGGCGGAGCCACAATTATTAGATGCAACTGAAATGTTACTAGGTGGCAGAAGGACGAAAATTTTTTTCTTGTATTCATCTATCTCTTTTGTAAGAGATGCGACGCACACCTTGAGCTTAGCATTGGTTCTTTCCATCTCGACTCGTTCTTTTTGAAGTTTCAGCCACCTCAACGTGAAAGAAATCTTATGTTTGCAAGAGAATTTACAACACTAAAAAATCACTAAGATACCTTTCCTTGCGTTTCTCTCTATAGCGACAGGCTGCCCTTCTGCTGTGTTTCCGTTTTCCCAAATCACCTATAAAAAACAATGCCAGATCCATGTAAAGAGTACTTTGAGAAATCCGAGAAGCGAAGAGTTCTCGAGCGCCCTTTTCCTTTCTCATTCTTCGCATGCCCATAGACACAGTTTGCTGTGGTTATGGGAATCCGTCTTCTACCGAGCGGTCCCCACAATTTTCGGCTGGTTGAAGGAAATAACGATATGAACGCACTGAGAAATTAGGTCCTACCACATCACCACACCATGTTAAGAGAGGGAAGCACACCATTCGACTATATTTAAACACAGCTCGAAGCCGGTACAACCACACGTCACTTTATTCCTACGTGCATACTTTCTTTTTCATACTCGCTATCAACATCACGTTAATCATGCCTTGATGTTAAATCGCCGCACTGTTCTCGAATAAGGATGGTTGAGATAATTCCATGAAATTTCAAAAACGTTTTCAAGCTATAATTGAATTTACTCATTGTGGTAACTAACCCGTTTTGTCTTTGTTGATACTCTCTGCTGCAAGAAGCACAATGTCAACGAGATCATCCATATCCACCGATTCCTCGACACCATCGATATTTCTGCAAAAAAAAAGTTTTTTTTTTTTGAGTAAGTAACAAGTTCTAGGAAATGTATCCTTTAAAGCAAAGTTTAACTTAGTTTCTGAAATTTCTACCTAGCACAGACCTATAACCCCAAGGATTGCACATGGGACGCTAGACGAAACAGGACCCAAATGAGGCGTAATAAGAGCCCGAGCTGCCTAGACTACGTACACACCCAAAGACGGGGTACCGGACGACTTCTCACGATGTTGTAAAGGCTGTAGAGGTTGCAGGGTGGCGGAACTTCTCCCCGATTTCCCACGTTCATTTTGGCATGCCGCGAATCTTTTTCAGTTGTCTCGCGACTTCAAACTGTAATTACCGTACTCAGCCCGCCTCCCCCCACCAAACGACAGGACCTTATCCTTTTTGTTGGCTGCCTTTTTTTCTGAGTGGTTTTGGCTAATGCTTGTTAGCTTTCGTGTACAGAACAGAAGTTTGTATTGCTTAGGCTATCAACGAAAGAACATGACTCTGAGAAGGTCATGATACACTCATGTACACCCTTTCATTGGGTATCGGGAGTCAGCGAAAAAGACAAACTATCTCTGTGGAATGCTTAAATTCTGAAGAGGCCTATGGAGAGAATGTGTTATTTCTAATCATAGAGGTGACCGCGACACAAGAATCTGGTGTGTTAAACAAGCCTTCATCACCTCGCTCAGAACAATAAGCGGCTTGCGGAACGAAAGCAACTGATTTTCGTTGTTCAGAGATTTCTATTGGTAGAAAAAATGCCAAGAGCGCACCTTATGGAGCAAGTTTTCCATGGATTTGTACCAAAGAAATCGCCTTTTTGGACTGTAGAACAGTCGTCGTCGTCATCACTTCTGAATTAAGGAGAAGTCTATTATCCATAATAGTATTGGCTTTTTCGGCCCAAACTTACAAAACTGTGGAGAAATAATGAAACTTTCATCACAGTCAACTACGAGTTCCCTTTCAAACAGTAGCGGTTGAATGTGAATATGTTCTTCAGAATAAGTTGGAAGGCAGCTGGTGTACAAGTTAGTGTTCTCGTTGTCCTTCCTCCTACCCTCCCTCACCTCTCACTTCTACCGCAACACGTGAAACTCCTTTTCTTTCGTCAGGAAATAGGAATTTTTCACAAACAACCTATGGCTTTTGGTTCTTCCGTCACTATCTGTGAGGTAGGCTAGAGCAATGCGTGCATGCCAACGCAGAACGTTACCAAACACGGTCCTGAAAGCTTTGCTGACCGCGGTACACGCCCTCCCGCCAAGGAAATTCGACCAATTTCTTTCATAGCTTCTAAACCCTTTTTCCGAGTTCTAAAACATGTTTGAATAGAATTATGAATTTGTAGAAAATATCTTGAAATTGAGAACACATCCTATGCCCTGTAGGTGGAGCTTTTCCTGTTCAGACGTGCCTAGCACACCTCAGATCATTCTCACTTTTAAATTTTTTTCTCTGGCTTCCAAAAAAAANAAAAAAAACCGGCTTACGAATTTATTTAGTCAGTACCGCCCGCACCGAAGACGCTCCTTCCGCAGGTGAGTCACCTCCCACTGATTTGTTGACCTCACCTCACCATTGCCCGCTTTTTGACCGTACCCTGACTTTTCTGGAACTAAATCAGGAAATTTTGCTCTTGGAAACCCCATTCCGGTGCATGCCCATCCCAAACTTCACTTCACCTTTCCAAGTGTTCCCTGAATCTCGTGACATAAGGTTAAATGACAGACAAAGATAGTGATGGATCGAAAGACAGAAGGAAAGACAAACAGAAAGATAGATAGGCAGATAAACTGATAGACGGGTAGATAAACAGGCGGGCAAACAGGGCTTGGTAAGGATGACAAAGTACAACTTTGAGACCATCCCGTCAAGTTCGGTACTTTGAACTCTGGGAAAGCACCATGACTTCTGAATTGAGCAGATAAAATCAACGTACACCATGTATACGAATGCATAGTGTATTCAATTTCAAATGAGTCGGCCTGGGAGATGAAGATGTTCAACATTTGCCTTGGTATGCGCTACGTACATATGTACTAATCTATAACAAATAACACTATGTAGAGAGTCTATTTCATTTCCGTGTAGTGTGTTTCCGTGTTTAGCCCTCCCGTGCAGAAAAAACCCGAGCTATATGTTATGTCGTTCGACAAAAAAAAAGTTGCACTAGAACAACCACAGACCATTGTTAGAGCGGTGACCTGAATTTGGTGAGAATATCGAAAAAACTGATGGTAATTGTAAAATAAATGTGGACAAAAGAATCACAAAATAATGAACGCTGAACACATTCAATTCTGGAAACAGTAATATCTGTAAAATCAATATAAAGCAAAATGATAAAATCTTCTGGCGTTAATTTATGCCGTCTGAGGGATGCCTCCCCAATTCGACTTCCATTAAGAGTCATAGTGGCATATTGAATGCTTATGTGGCCTACGCTACGACTCACAGTGGCCAGCTGATGTACTAGTCAGTACTTTCATCATTTCAAATGGATCTGGTACCAAACAATCAATCTCGGAGGAATGGAAAGCTTGGTCCGTCTCAGCGGATATCGTCCGGATTTGAACCCGCGACCACGTGGGTGTGATAGTGAGCCACTTGCCACACACCACTTCCGCCCTGTTAAGTCGATATATAAACAACTAATAATTAAATAAAAAATTCGAGTAAGAGACAAGTCTACGAAAATTGGAAAGTTCCATCCCTTCTCTCTAACACTAGGAAGGTGTTGCCGTCATAGCGGGTAGGTAATGATGCTCTCCAAGCAGTATGCCAAAACATTACCACTTACCTTTTTAAAAAGAACTGAATCGATGGTAAACTGAATGCTCAATCCTTCCCCCATCCCACCCTTGTGCACTAAGTAATCATTTCACTAACCCCGATGTTCCTTCCCTCCAAAGCCTCAGTTTGGAAAAAAACTATACTCCCCTGGCTCAAAGACGTTTCAAGGACTCGGCCACACTTCCTTCTACGCTTAAAGCCCAAATTCAATAGTTCAATAGCTCAAATCAACTAGCCAAAAAAAATTACAAAGGTAATGTCGAAGTGAAAATTAAAAAATAGTTGAAAAGTGATACAATAACTTCCTGAACAGCACATCATATTGTACAATGTAAATTTATTTACTTATTTATTTATTTATATGATCCAAAGAACTTGCCGCTACCCTCACCTTCTGTTTTTCCTGGGTATGACATCGACGAGTTTTTCCACGGCCTGTCGTTTTACTGCTCTCATAGATTGATTGGCTGAAACGATGGAGGCGCCAAATTGTACGAGCGATGGAGTCATTGGTTGTGGTCCCATCCCGAGCATGCGCTCTTTATAAAACCATCTTACGCAACTAGAAATTGGACGCGGCGAGGTGTTATGCAATGTTGCCCAGCTATGACTCACTCAGTTGTACCCTCACGTGGCTGTCATCACACCAGCCCTCGGCATGATAAACAACGCTTCGGACTTTCAAGCAGGGCAGTAGGACTTTACCTCAACTTGTCACAACCACGGTGGTGAAGAATATGACAATGATTTATATTTTAAAGCCTTTGTTCTTAGAGGCGGATTAGAAGAAAACACGAGAAATTTATTCAACTACGAGAGGCTCTTAAGAATTAGCTTCTACCCTACTGCTAATTCGGAAATTAATGAAGTATATTCACTAGTTCCATAGAACAATGAAATCGCTGCAACTCCAGAGGTAAAATCAGTTAAAGGACAAGCCAAAGAACTACTTTATGTACGAGAATCGGAGAGGGGCACATTTTTTTTTGTATGTTCAACATACTCTTTTGCTTAGAGTTCATCGTGGAAAGGTGTGGAATACAGCATGTTCATCAGTGCATCGGTGCGATTTGTGGATTGCCAGTATAAAGGGGTAAAGTTTTTGGCGTTAATCAATCCCGTCTGAGGGATGCGCCCCCGCACTCGACTTCCATTCAGAATCGTAGTGGCGTAATGAGTGCTTATGTAGCCTATACAATGACTTGCGGTGGCCAGCCGATGTACAAGTCAGTGCTTTTATCCTCCCAGACGTGTCTGGTACCAATTCACCGACCCCGGAGGGATGCAAGGCTTGGTCGGCCCAGGCGGGCATCGATCCGGGATTCGAACCCATGACCGTGCGTGTGATGTAGTGCGCCACTTGCCACTACACCACCTCCGCCCTTGGAGCCCATTGGATTTCCAGTATATACTCATATAAATCTTATCCTCTAACCGTCACCCCTTCGCCCCTTTGACAGAATGGTAAATTGTGTTATATAGTATTATTTATTTAGTAATATCCCGACCTCTATATACATACATACAAACAAACAGACACACCAAACTTGTGGGTTATATATAGTAGATTTATTCCGGGAAGGATGAACGACCCGTCTCTCCTTGTGGTGACGGGCATATGGAAAACATCTGTAAACACCAAATCTATAAGCTTGGAGCTCACTGAATGCAATACTGTCGAGGATAAAGGTAGACATTCTAACGCGAAACTCGAGATTACGGCGCCAAGCCTGGTGACGTCTAATTACGTCTGTATTAGAGATTCCCATTAATTCTTCTTTTCTCGATTTTGGTAAATTTTGATATGCTATGGGGCCGACATATGGATTTGATAATAATTACCACATTTGGTAATTTTCAATTTTCACGGGTAATTGTAAGTGCTGGTTGGGCTCTTGCCGCCTTCTTTTTTGTGATTTCTCGGATGCACGGTAGAGTCCCTCAAAGTGCCGTTTCAGTGAAGGTCCCTGACTACAAAAGGTCAGGATACTTTCAAAGAATTTTCGTAATAATCATTTGAATGAAGTATGGTCGAACTGCAAGCTGTCGCTAGTGTACAATCGAGTGCTTCTTGGTTTTAGCTTTGTTTATAAACTGATATAAATGAACATTACCGGCTCCTTGCCCTGTGTGCATGCGGTCATCTTGTATGCGCAAATCGTTATGGCTGCAATGAACGCTGAGGTGATGAAGTGTTGAATTCCATCCGTAATATCCAGGCTGAAGACAGCTAATAACATTTACAGCTTTACCCTAATCACATCAAAATTTATTTTCAGTATTTCCTGCTCGTTTTTATGTTTCATTTTTCAAGTTACTTTATTGAGATGAGTTCAGATTAACACAGTGATGATTCCTGCTGTTAAACGATGATTTTTTTTTTGCAACAAGCTTGCCTTCTAAAAACATAGAAGGATTTTAATGGCCCCCTCAGACAGGGGTGTATAGAGCCGGTGATGGACGACCTGTATTCTGCAGTACCATGCCCCACTAATATAAATCAATTTCATAGGAAGTGAGGGATGCATTTACCATGTTTAACCCATCAAAAGTGGGTTGAGAGCAGCCACAACAGTACGCATCGAATCCAATGTCCTTATGATCGTTCTCTCCTAAGCAGAGCTGTTGATATGGACACCAATTGGAACCCATTGCAGCTGTAAAGGCGTAAGGAGTAGAGTAGTCAGTCGACTGCTAAAATATCACGCTCTTAAGTCCTTTAGAAAGTTTAGAAACTTCAGAATGCATGGTCCATCTAGGAAGCGCGACCTAACTCTATTTTCATTTGTTGATTTCAGCCCCTGCGCCCGATACAGGGACTAACAGTGGGCGACGCAACCTACTTAGTCTAACTACCACAACTAAGTTACCCTACCTTACTTGCTCCCTAAGCAATGTACAAAGGTAAGGAACACTAGTTTATTAGTAAACTCAGCACAAGAAAAGACCAAGTAGGAAGAGGATAGGCGGTGAGGGTAACCTATTGCGCACAAGGCATTAAGGAACATACTACAAGGAGGGGAATATCTCCACAAGGAAATAGAACTAATAAGCATAAATAATAAATGCAACATGTACACAGTAGAATAATAAGGCCATACACAACGGACATAATACAAATAAACAACACTCACCTTTCCATTCGATCTTCAGATCCTTAGAGCTGCAGCCAGGCCCCCATCGGCCTCAGGGCGTACTGCTCCCCCCAAGAAGGGCAGGTTGGGTGCTGGTCGGGCTCATGCTGGCGCTCCATTGCCTGTCGGGCGGGCAACTTGATAGCTTTACCCGACTATAACGACTAGCTGCCGACAATGCCGACTGACTAGGGAGACGGGCTGTGGGACCAATTTTGTGTAATCGATTCACCGTGCCACAATTCGCCTCGTTATTACAGTTCTTGCGTTGTTCATACAGCTCAAGGAATACGCGATCATTATTTTTGGTATGATTCTATGTCAGTTCTTTTGTGCCTGTTTTTCTTACTTGCTGCTGCATTCTGCTAGATTAATTCGCGTGCGGCTTTACCCGACTGACTATGCTGCTTGAAGGAACGCGCACAACGCACACGTCCGCTACGCGTTGTGGCGGCGGAGTCCGCGATAACTTCACTCACCCACAATCGTGCCCATGCACTGCGTGATCAGCCAAGGCTTTCGGTAGCAGGCGGTGTTCAAGTGACCACTTCAATTTCCCCGTTACATTATAGCTCGATTGGCGTAGCCAGCTGAATCTCCATTCGAACCTCTGAACCCTGTGTGAGGCAATAATGTGGATTAAAACACAGCCAGATGCGAAAAACCGCAAGATATTTGTAATGATCGTTTCTTCTCACACGTTCTCTGCAGTGTAGGCAACCTTCCGTGACTACATCGACGATCATTAGTCGCCCTATACCCACAAAGGCCGCGAAAATTTCGGGGTTTCGGGTTTTAGACGAATATTGGAAGTTGTGGTCCAGTGTAGTGTAAAGAAGTACCTTGTGGATTTTTACAGCACTCTTGCCGACAAAGTGCCCAGTGAGTATCCCGCAATCAGTCTAGGCGTTAGCCCGAGGAAATGGAGGGGGAGGGGGAGGGGACCGGTAAATGCCCTGGCTATGGAAGGTATTCTCCAACCAGCTTGTCGACATCGTATCGCCGCACATTCTCGTCCTGCCGAAGTTTGAACGCAAGTAAAGGAAATCTTCTGACAAGAGGAGACAGGCCTATGTCATCGCCGGAGAGAAGGAACAGAAGAAATGTCGCGATTTTGAAGCGTTTTACATGCATTAAAGACGTAAAAAGGAAGAATCACGAAGTGGCACATGCAGTGTAACAGACTGGACGTTACCCGATTAAACAAAAGCTGTCGTAGCCGGTTTCCCGAAGGGACGGGGTGGGAGTAGGGTGGGGAAGGGGGCTTGTAAAGGAGTACCTCCTGTGAAGGACACCGTAGTTATGCTAATGATTAAGGCATAGATATCTCTATCTGTACTCAACTCGACATGGACCGTCACGTGATCCCGCGCAATCGATCTTCGCCCGGTCTGCTTTTTCTCTCTAAGCCTCCTTACTGGCATACTATCTTGACAATACTCATCCTTCTACTAAAATGAAGATTCAGTCCGGCGCTCGGCTCTTACAGTACCCCCCTGGCTTACTGCTCGTCTCTCACAGTAACACCCTGGCTTACACCACCCCCCACCCCCGTGTCCTTGCCCAAAGCCCCTTTTCGACGCGTCGTATATGTGACGGGTAAAAATATGCGTACAAACATAACACGTGTAATACATGTGTTAATATTGTGTACAGTGTTAATACACGTGTATTAACACGTGCCGGATTACTGTAAGAACCGAGTGCCGGACTGAATTTTCGTTCTTGTCATCCTTCTGGTCAACTAAGTGAACCGAGAGGACAGTCTCGACTCTTCTGCATCTCAGGACGGCAGACAAAACTTTGCTCTGACCTTATCGTGTACCTCGACGGTGGGAACTCTGCCAGTAAGCAGTTGTTGATTATCTTCAGGTATTTATTCTAGCGATTCTACAAGAGCCCGAGCTCCATTACCTGGGGGCCAAACTTTTAGTTCGGTTGTTGAGGTAAGTTTTAATTGGCTGATTTTTGTGGAACCCCCGAATTCCAAAGGCGTCACAGAACCTAGGGCCGTTGAGAGAGCGGTGAGCTTGGATAGCTGCTGGACAGAGTAGTCCGGATGGTCAACTGGGGAAGGGGACTCTGGTCTATGGTTACCCAGCGGATACTTTGCAAACAATTATTGCGCAAATTTTTTTGCGTGTGCCAGGCATACCATGCTAACTGAATGAGCATTTGCAGGAGCAATCCCCCTTAAACTGATAGTTTCAGACCAAAAGCAGATGTCGGACGACATGAATCAAGAGCTCGAGCGTATTCTGAATGAGGCGGAAGCTGCAGACGAGAGATGGGCCGAGATGCAGCAGGAGCTGACACAGCTGGAAATCCCAAGTCGTCATTTGACGTAAAAGAACCTGCAACAGGTGCGAGCTACCTGTTACAGGTTCTTTTACTGTCCCAATGCAGTCACAACCTGACAAATCTTGGGAAATTACCTGAGCAAATGGCATCGATGTTCAGGTAGAATGAGCTATTCTCGGCGGAGGATATTAAGAGAGGTCTTCGCAGTGCCCTGGACGATGTGTTGGGAGGGTTGCGCTTGGCGCTAGATCCTTTGGGCGAAACGGTGTTTAGGGTTACGGAAACGGCGTCAGAAGCATATGCAAAGAGTAGATGAGATTTTTGATCAAGCGTAGGATGTCGATACTTGTACGTCATGTATTGTTGTCATGTATTGTCATATATTTGATGCCAACTATCCTACTTGCCTTGTCTTTGAAGCGTTATCCTTGAAATAAAGGATGGATCGATCAGATGGCTTCGCTATTGAGTTGGCTCAGTGTGCTTGGGGAAACGCCATTGTAACCAATCACCGTCATGGGAATCGAGAGGCTGGGCAGGAGGTATATAAGCGTGAGGAGGTTGCAGTGAAGCGTTTTGTTGAAGTGTCTTGGCTCGGAGCGGTTGGATTCGAAAAGACCTACAGTTACAAGAACTACGAGATACCGGCAAAAGAGGCTAGAAGTAGCGTCCCTAGCCCTAGGTCGGAAGGCGGTTAGCCCACTGTAGCTTTGAGCTGCCAGGACTAACGCTCTAAAACCCCTGCCGCCGGAGCCCTCGTTGTGCAACTAAGTGCACCGAGGTCAAATTTTTCCGGATTTGCTTTTCTGTGAGGAAAATTCAAATGAAAACTTCTGAAGACGATTGAAATCGCTCTTTATCCGAAAGTATCTGATTGATTTCGCAACTATTGATTTGTGTTTGGGAGAAAAAGAGGGAGGGGTCCCTTAGTTGGGGCGAACCGATGAGTGAGCTTCACCATTTCCTACCAGCAACCTCCTTCCTCTTCTTTACTTCGCTGAGAAGTCGGTCATCATCGATAGCAACTGGTCGTCTAGACGAGATTCGTCATAGAGCGTTGCAGTCCCAGAATGAAAGGGAGCGAGTAAACGAACCCAGGTCCTCTACGAATGCCGTGTTTATGTTGTGGTCACGAAAATTCGTAGAAAGCGGTTATTGGAGAGCCATCGGAGACACATATCAGAACGGTTTTCTGTCTTAGGCTTCCAAGATAGAGAACCAAGTGGAAGATTAGAGGTACTGGTACGATAGCTGCTCTTTTCCTAATATGCAGTGAAACCTTTTATTGAAGAACATAAAAAGGATTAGGTGCTCATGACAATACAAAGAAATACTCGATATGCCCTTCAGAAGTGAGAAAACAGACAACACTGGCCTATTTTTTCGATCCTACCATTGATCGGCATGCCTAAATGAGATACTAAGTGAAGGAGCGAGAGCAAAGATTCATGGGCGATGAGAGTGTTTATCGAGCTAATAAACGGCAGAGATAACGCGGGGCCTATCTTTCAGGCCCGACGTTTGCGATCTTGTCAGTGCTTTTGTACTTATAAGTGACCTTCTCATGGTTATCAGGATACAACGAAATGAGCTTCCGACAATTTCGCCAAAACTTTCTTAAAGCAGTTCATGGTTCGTGTCTTTAACTTACGTCTCAGATACACTTGATGACGATAGGCTCAAGGACCACAGAAGCGGGCTGTCCTACATTGGTTTCCGAAGGCTTCTTTTAGCACAGTATCTCGTCGATGTTGGAGCTCATGCGCTTCCAGGAGAAGGACTCGGTTTCGGTTCAAGTGACCGAAAAGTCCGTATTGCTGAGTTCTAGTTCTATGCAATCAGATGCAAAAAGCACTGGAAACGATTCTCTACGAAAGTTATAAACAACACATTTTTCCAGTCGAGTTGTTGTATTCGATTTGCCCTTGCCCCACACCTTTAGGTTCCCAGCATCCCAGGACGATCAACTTATAAACGACGATTCGAACAGGTCTGTCTGTTTTGGCGGTGTCGTTAAGGAAGGCGCTAAGCATGGTGGTAGCAGTCGAAAAGTGAAAGTCGTTCCATCGTAGATTCGGAAACGTGAGCCTCAATTTTAGCGGGCGTTTTTCGACCATGACAGACTACATCCGCCTGCGGAGCGACCCCGCCATAGACGACGACCCCCGTGTGCTCAACTACTGAGGCTTACTCTTGCTTCTACTGGTAACTAAATTGCCTAATTTGACTACATGATTCAGTGGGTTGTTACAAACACCATCAAGTTCCTTCACGGTAGGTTGTAGTGATTATCCAACATGGCGGACTGGTCCATCGCATTTTTCCAATTCACTGACTGAAGGCTTTGAATTCCCTGATAAACCATACTTTTTACAAAAAACGATTTTACCATTTGAATCACGCTACACTTAATGTGTCTTCTACTGTAATATCCACATGTTCAAGAGATGATTCAGTGGCAGTATTTATTGCAGTCGATATTCTCCAACAGAGGAATCTAACATGGAGAAAAACCAACATTGAATCACAGAGCGAAGCTTATATACAGCTCGCGCAAAAAAGATACACATTACAGCAGTGAACATTGCATAGCTAAGAAATCTCGTGACAACGAAGCTAATGCATTAGAATGATAAGTAATAAACAAAGTCGCGACTGGTCGCGCCACTCCCGCCACCACAACCATACAAAGTAACTAGTTGTAAGCAATTGAAACAGCACAAATTAAGCACAAATCAAAATATCACTTGCGGTTAATCTCTCAAAAGATCTCCGACCGACCGGTTCTGCGCTGCGAAGATGACGGCTCTTTTGAACTCGATCGAACGACGACACGTCCAGAGCATCGATTCAGAACCACGCCGAACAGACCACTACGTCGGCGAATCGAACCCTCGACGACAGAGAGTACGCTGTTGAACGGAACCAGATGAAGGGCGCGGGAATAGAGGACGTATGACGAAAGGCGGACAGCGGAATAGTCGGACGTCAGAAATGAATAGAAGCAGTGGACGTATCGTGGAGGACGAACAGCAGTCGGAAGTGAATACAGCGAAAGGCGAAGGCATTACGACGATGGGGGGAAGAAAAGGTGGGAAGGGATGAAGACCAGGAAACAAGCACTGATTGTAAGCGCAAACAGAGGCCGCGGCAGAGACTTAGAGTTTACGCCGCTAATAGGATGCTGATGAATAGGAGGCTTCGGTTGGGCAGAGAAGGACATTGTGACTTCCGTTGCAGAAGGAGCACGAAATCCCGCAGTTTTGGTGACGGGCTTGGAGGCACCTGTTAAAGGACGAAGGTTGGACGCTTGAACGGCGCGTGACACGGGATCCACGAATCGGTAGCACCATCCTGTCGGGCGATGGTCTTTGTTGTCCTCGAATGTGCAGAAAACGCAGCTGGATCTTAGTCTTGGTCTCTCATGCAAAGCGTCAAGTTTGTTGTACACCATTTCGGACTGGCGGTTAAGCAGGTCAGCAATTGCATCGATTCTTACGTTGAATGGTGCGGTGAACATGTTAAGCTGATCTTTGATGTCCGTGAGTGCGTCGACCAACGGTTCAAGATGGATAGCAACGTCGACATCATCCATTGCTCTGAGTGAGGAGCGGTACGATGAATGAACTTCAGAGCGGGTGAAAAGGCCGAGGCGGACGTTGGTGATGGCAAAGCTGGTACGGATGTTGACGCTACGCTTTTACGCTCCAACTTGAGATCGTACTGGAGGGGTTTCCGTTCCCATACAAAGGTTATGGCGCCGGTAGGAATTCACTTTGTTCGACCAGTTAGTTTCTTGGTGGTGTGGACAGAGATGGGATGCTTTTGAAATAGCTTATTGTGTGCTTGTCTAGCAAACAGATGTCGTCATCTGTTCTGTACCAGCGTCTTCAAGGCAAGCACACTATGTAGGATAGGCTTCCCGTAGAGGAGAGACTTCATTTTCGATCTTGTTGGGTCTTTGGAATCAGAAAGTTCTGACTCACTGGTCGAGCGACCAGATTTTCCTACTTATCTTCGAAGAGCAGACCGAACAATATTCGGCCGATGCACATAACACTGTTCAAGGGATGGTTCAGCGGGAGTATTTAGGCAGAAGATATTCTCCACCAAAGAATTCTTCTATAGAGAAGAACCAACAATGAATCACAGCGCGAAGCTTACACACGGCTGGCGCAAAAAAGATACACATTACAGCAATGAACACTGCATAACTAAGAAATCTCATGACAATGAAACTAAGGCATTAGATATGATAAATGATAGACAAAGTCGCGACTTGTGGCGACACCATACAAGTACAGAAGAGATGCAGTAGCGCTCTAGAGTCTTCGGTGAAATGCTTCTTCAGTTGCATTTTTCAGACGTAACTTCTTTCCTACTGGACCTAATCATGCGAAATTCCAATATGTGTAGCACGGGGTTGTGAATATTTACCACTATTGACCTGCTATTTGATCATGCTCCAAATATACTAGAGNCATAAGGTGCGAATAACTGCAGACGTCAATAACTGTGCTTATGGCGAAGTCTACTATCGCATCAAACCCTTGCTCTTAGTTATGTGGATATTGCTGTTAGCAGTCGAATAATGCTGGGTGGGGTGAGATATGCTCTAGTTAAACATATCCAAATCCCACGCGATTTAGTCTACTAAGAAAAAAGTTATGAGCGAAAAAGCGTCAAGGCGTCTGACCGAAGACTTCTGAGCGCTACTGTATGTTGTCACCCTCCTCTTATGGAGCCTATTAAAGACCTTGACTGGTTTTTGGACGACTACGTCGCCTCATCTATCGATAATCCCAATTGCAGCTTCACCCAATTGTTACACGGTACCATTAATTTAGCGACTGTGGCCGCAATTAGGTGGGAATCATGCTAGTTTCCAATGGTTATTCAACAAGACACACTAGTCTCACATCTACGTTTACGCTGATCTCACATTCCGATCGATTCTCGGAATGAAGTTATAGTTTGACCAGTCGGGCCGCCCGGCTGACGCCGGGCTTCCCTCCTTCTATGGGTTCGCCCGGCTACGCCGGGCGCTCCTCCTTCCTGTGAGAAATTTGCTATGCGTAAATAACACTTCGGATTCTCTTTTTTCTTTGGAACCTCTACACTCTCAGTATCAGCTCCGAATTGAGAGCCTCAATCAATTTTTTTCTGTGAGCCTTCTTCGCTGTGTCCGAATAGAACATCGCATAATATCACAAAGGCGCTTATTCAAAGAAAGAAAAGTATTCAGAGACTTCGTCGCGGCTGAGTCTACCATTAGCTACCATCAATGTTCCCAGCCAACTCCATGTGCCTCCAAGTTTCAACGGTCTGGGTCAGAACTAACAGTATTTATTCACGCGCAGCCCTTTGGGGCGGAATTTAGTCTTGCAACCTATCGTCAGTGTTCATATCCTGCCTCCTGTATTCCTGCAGGTTCGGTCGCTCTAGGTCCATTTTGACACTTCTCTGCAAGCCCCACCCCCTGGAGGAGTTATGTTTTTCCGCTCAAACCCCACCCGTTGTGGACATAGTCCGGTCCTG
>UZAF01016911.1:0-43900 GCA_900617895.1 Haemonchus placei
GTTTTACTTGAGTGGTGTTTTTAAGCTCTTACTAAACTTGAGGGCAAAATACGCGTGAGTAACGGCAATCCAAAAACTTCAGGAAAAAACTTTTTCCTAGTTCCTTTTCCTTTTCTTCTTCTTCATGGGCAAATCACTGAATCGCATGACTCTTCCTTTCGGGCTGAACGTAAAAGCAGCTGGAAAGCCGGGGAACTTGAATCATCAATTGCTACATTCTCTTCCTGGTTGCGACGCCGATGTCATATAAGAGGGGCTAAGTTGAATAGAAAAAAGTTTTACAATCAGTGCTTAGCACCTGGTAGCCACTCACTCGTTTATTTACTTATTTTTAATTTTTATTTAGTTATCCTTTTGTTTAGTTTAGAGACCAAACCGAAGCGGCTTCTATTGATACAAAACGAGTTGTTGACAAACAAGTAAACAACCAAGCCACTAATGATGTAGTAGTAACCAACAAAGATACAGCAACAACTGCCCATCGTATCCTGGGTCACGGAGATTCTAAAGAAAGTGAAGAACAAGGTTTTCTAAGTAATCCAACTTTGAAATACCAAGAGAGGAAGTAATGAGTTCAACAGTCCCATTAACAAACCTATGGAGATGAAAAACGAAGCTCTAAAAATTGTAAAACGTGAATATCAATCATCAACGCGTGAATTGCAGACCAATAAGGTAACCCGTCTGAAAAGCTTTTTGTACCAAGAGATCACTGCTGAGATCGAGTAAGCGGTTTATCGGAATGTAAATATGTACTCATGGATGCTTCGGAGCTGAGGTCAATGTATGCTTCCAGGACGTAGAGTTCGAGTCCGAGATTAATCCGAAGCCGAACTCCCGAATACGTTGAGCTCTCATGCTCTTCCACCCACGATCCCACCTCCGACAATATCTGGTAGCAGAATAGAATACAGCCAAAACGTACAGCCTGATGTGGCTGATCTCTCAGTCCATTGGTGGAAATGGCCGTGGGTGGAAGACGACAATAGACCCTGCCGTCGCATTCATGACATTTAAGTCGAGCTTGAACCGTACATCGAAGATCAGGTGATCCAGACATGTTATGCGATCTTGTGATGACCGTTGGATCACCACTACGGTTACTGACCGGATCCCTGAGACGTTAAACGAACGCCGCCAACGATATGGTTCCTTCACGGAAATTTGGGCGAAAGAAATGTAAGGATTCGGGTCTACAGCGATTTACTGGACCGCTCTGGGATTCGAACTGCCGGATAAACATTACTACAATAACATCACCTTACTTTTGTGCATTCTTAGTTTGCCAGTGCAAGAGAGGATCAAGTGGCGTGACGCTGATAGCTGCCAATTTCATAGGTATGGCCTTAAAATCGAAGTCCAGAAGATTGCTTCCCACTTTTCCTTAGCACTATAAGGTTGTCATTCTCGTGTTGTTGGTTTGAAGATCACTTGTCTCAAAAGAGAAGGAAAATACCAACTTGCATGCTAGCCGCTTTCCCAGTCAGTGTACTGGCTTAACACACCGCCAAACACCTCTTCAATTTTAAATGGGGGTTGAGTGCGAGTGCCATCTGACGAAGGAACTTGAACGCTGAAATTTGTCTGAGATTACCCTGATGATTCACTAGCCCCTGAGCAACGAAGAAGATGTGTTCAGTGAAGGAGTATCTTCTACGTCACCCAATGGTGTTTGCCTACATATGTATTGAATTTGAGTAACACTTACCTTTTTAGAACCCCATGGAAGTATACCGCTTTCGAGAGGTTGATATCAACAACACGAGATTGCCAACATGTGCTAGGCCATTATACAAACAAACAAACTCCCAAACTCTAGTTCTAGTTTACTCGGTAGAATGCCACGACTGAACAACATGCCAATTCGGCTCTATGCTTGGAGGATGTAAAGTAATGATACAGTAGTTCATGAGCTCCAGATGATCTTCAAATGATCGCAATCGTGCCTTCGGGAAGTTTCGAATTTACGTGGTGTTTGGCTCATCTTTACTTAATTCTTACTCATTTTTACGGGCATTTCAGAGTATTTGTTTACCTAACATATTTACTCTCCAACAGTGATGGCAAGAACTTTTGAGACCCACATTCATAGAATGATTGCTCGCACAAATTAGGTAATACCTGCAAACCAGTTTATTTGGTACTCATTTGAAGCTTTAATAACACCTCACAAAACCGGAGACGCCACTCCGGATGCGCTATGAGTTTGATACAGTTCTAAATTTCTGAATGCATGGAAAATTCGCTATGCCAGTTACCCTGCAAGGCTCTTTCTTCCTTCATCTTCCTCTATCTTTCGTTCCTCTTCCCCCTACTCCTACCAAGAAGGATGCCCCTGGTTATTAGGTATCGAAAAGAGCATTGAACCCACACCACTCAAAAGATGATCGGATCGAAAAAGGTGAGCATATCAAACCGAACGTAATGACTTTTAGGACACTTTTACGATTTTGATGCCAAGTTAGGGTAATTTTGTTTGGGGTTGTAAAAAATAATAAATAAAAAAATAAAAAAATATACAAAGTCTCAATAGTGGAAGTTGATTACGATGTTCCATCAGAAATGGTTTTTGAATTTTGGGGATGTTTCCCGTTTCATCAGTTCTTGAAATAGCTTGTCTCGGTCCGGGGTCATTTAAGGAACCGCTCATTCCATTCCAATGGGTAAAAACGAGTAGTTCCTCAACAGTGGATAAGTAGTAGTACAACTTCTAAGTAACCTTATTAAAACGAATATTTTGTTTGTTGTTTTTTTGTATCAATTTTGTTAATCGCTGAAAAATTACACCACTTCAGCACTCATCCTTCAAAGCACCGCTGTTTTGTTAGCTTTATCCTTCCAAACTGTCCCACGATTGCTCAGGAATTCCTTAAATTCGTTTTTTCAGGGAATGGCTATGGGATTACTAAAGAAATAAGTGCTTAATTTAAATTTTTCAAAGGGGAGCTTTTTCTAACACTCCTGAGATAATGGCACGACATGGGAATAAACCCAAATTATTTTGTAGTATTACCTTTGTAGAAACGGTTTTGAAATGGCTCCAATTATTTTTGGAGATATTTTTTTGGGCGATTGCTCCGGAATAGGTTATTTAGACAACCAAGAGAATAACCAGATTAGTCCCGATAGATATGAAGATCATCGCTTTTACCAAAAAACCTTATTTGTAATATTATTTCCACTTGAACGGATAATTTTCAAAGGGAACAAGCAGTGTAATCGTCTCATTCCTTGACACACACACTCCCTTAACAGTAACCAAGACGGGAAACTTTACGAGTGGTAGAAAACTTCGAACGCTGAATATCATGAACGCTTTACACCCTTCGCCTCGACTTCCTTTTTTCTCATCATCTGATCGGTCAACAAATCAGTAGTAGTAGACCGTTTTAAAACCTCAAGGCAATTCTGTTTATGGCGTTCTGAAAGATCAAGTGATTCCTAGCGATTCAAGTGAGAAATCGCGTGTTTACGACCTCTCTACAACTATGTACACCATGCGCTACGCCAAAAGCGTACGCCAAAATGATCCTCATCGAAAAGGAAACATCAGGCAGACAACAATAGAGGTCGTTGTTAAACTTTTTATGACCTTCCTTTCACAACTCAATATAACCTTGACCAATGTGATAGAGAAATGAAAGAAAAGCTCATGTGGATGTGGGGACGAAGACCTAGTCAGAGGTACGGATACCTGTAGATTTGCGGACCTATCCGAAACAACTCTCAAGGAACTCGGGGATACTGTAAAGTCATTGAAAGTGACGTAAAAATTATTGGAAAGGATGGCGCTGTAGCCACCTAGAAGGGGAAAATCACCGAATATAGCATCTGTATCCTACTAAAAGTCCAGCTCCTGCCTTCGCTCCCATTTCGGCTCACCGCAAAGGTAAGTTTTGGAGTTTTCAAAAAAAGGTAGGCAAAAAAGAAAAATGAAAGGCGAAACGGAGAAGGGTTTGGCCATCAAGTGTTTTATTTTACAGGTTTACGCCACGCATACTACCTTCACCTGAATTCGCCACTCTATTTTACTAGTGACCTGTGGAAGCGAACGACTGCGTAAGCAGACTAGTGACCCATACATTTACATAAGTCGGCCTCCGCATAAGTATGAGTATGACATCATTCTACCGAGGACCACAAGAATACTTGATGAAGCGGAACCCATTTCGACAAAACTTCAAAACTGAATAAATATTCTGAACACTAAATGTAAGCAATCAGAATTTTGTAAATAATCAATAGGTCTTTGTGTTTTTGGTAGTCAGCTGGTCTAAAGTCTGAAATTTCACGAGCGACTACTCCTTCGCTTGTCGCACCTTTGTTGATCATTCTATTCTTAGTTATCATCTGTCATGACCTTCAGCGGATGGCGGAAGTGATGAGTCACACCGGCAAAAGGAAGGGGCTTCAGCAAGGACCTAATTAGGAAGAATCCAACTGGCTGGTTTTCATTGAAGGCGAACGACGCTATGTGATTGAAGTAAACTTCTGGGTGGTTGTTTTGAATGCTCAAATTTTTTTAAGGGTTCTAGAAAATTGAAAGATTCGAAATCATTACCAGCCTTGGACACTTACCGTGTGATTTTCCTTTTCGAATTCAAAAATTAAGTTTAAAAGTCTTTACCAATGCTGGATACGTATTAATGGGTTTTTGATTTGAGGTAAACCTTTGTTGACTTCGCATCCAATTCCAATTCGTGCACGATACTTCTGTTTTTTTTCCCTTCGATAGTTGGAACACCACAATAGTTTCAGCTAGGATTCGAGTTATCGAACGGATTGTTGTCGAGGGACTGAAAATTCTTCCGGGAGATGTGAGATAAACCTTTGTTCTCTTCGAAGTTGGAAATTCGTCAGAAGGGTGTAATACGCAGGATATGCTTTCATACCCTCACACTCATTCAATCCAGTTGTTGTTGAATGAATTCGCATTATAGCCGTTCCCTGATTACTTTTATCACTTTGTATCCGGGAAATAACCCAATTACGGTGCCTAAGATCAGCCAATAGCGCGACTCCACTCTTATAACCACTTCTTGGTCATAAATAGTTGACAATGACCGTCCTATTTAGGTTACTCAACCCAAACACCATCAACTTCATGGCCATAAAAAAATGAAAATGCTGTTCACGTGCAAGCTTTTTTGCTTTTCAGTTTGTTACATCTGTTCCGTGGCATGGCTCTGAAAGCTTTGTAAAAAGCGCTCTCCGTTGTCCCCAAAGTCAAAGGACCTTGAGGACCCCTGAAAAGGCCTTAGCGCAATTCCTAATTCAGGGTTCTTGCGAGATTCAGGTGATCTAGTTTGAATCAAGAATGGAACAAACCAGTATCTTGCAAAGGATTCCATGGGAGCAAGAAATCCGTGCTCTGAATATCTGAGCGAACAACTTTTTGGAGATGGAGTGCTGTTTGGCTGACACCCCGAGCTCCTAGGTTCGAGTGAAAGGGGAGGTAGCTGTTGCTAAGTTTATTAGACTAACAATAAGACTGAGACTAGGGGATGATCTCACGGACGGCCTTCCTCACGGTACCACATTTGTTGCTTCTCCAACCATGGGGGTGAATGAATTATAGATGAGAGACCAAAGAAGTATTTGAGAAGTTAAGAATATAAATGTGCTACCAACCGAGATCCAAGGTGATCTTTTATGGATCAAGCCGTACAGGCAGGTTCAAACGAAGGCTCAGCCTATTCAACAAAATCGTGGTATCGAAAAAGCTCGGGTAGGTAGCTCTTAGCTGAAGATGCAAAACGTGATGGCCTGATTTACTTTTATTCTTATTAGGTTACGGTATGAATGTGCTGCATGAAAACCACAGGAGTGTAAATATCTCTGAAGGTATGTCCGAGGTAAAAGAGTTTATGACGACGAATGGGGTGTTTGGACGAGATTTCAGTCGGTACACATCGAGGTATATTAGCGTATTTTAGCTGACTTCTTTTACGACAAGTGTGCTACATCTAAGTAGTATCGGCCATTTCAAGGCCGTTCAACTCGTCAGATTTTGGGAGTAGACAGCATGTATGGGCGTAGAGAATGGCGGTTATTGACCCTGAAAATGCCCTACGTGGACTTACTTCGCAGGGGCCTGAATTCTTTGCAACAGACAATCACCATGACCATTTTTGCCCTCATTCTATGCTTGCGAAATCTCGACTTCATTCAGTCCCATAGCTATTTCAAGAATGGTCGTACAGAACTGTGCTGTGTGAGTTGGATTTCGAGTTTTGGCCCTCACCATGGGTAAAAATGAGGGGGTTCCGTTTTCCGTACTTCCCATAGATCATAGGGATTGTCGGGCAAATTTCTTCTACCAGATTCTACCCAGAACCTTACACTACTACAATGCGCCGTAATCTGAAATTCCTAGATTCCCTCTTGTCACAGTTGAAAATGGAAATGTGACTTGCTTTTAAGGTTTGATACGAGTGGCCTGGAAGTTTATAGTGTTAGGGAAGGCAAGACTAGGAGTTCTGTTTGTTGTAGGCTATCTTAGGGGAGCAGGATCTCATAACCGCACGACGGTCGGCGCTCCACGCACCCTGAGTGCGCATTTGGAGGGCATCCATACAAACAAAGAAACGCATAGCTCAAAGAAGGTTGGATGTACTGGGACCATATCTCACGAAAGCGGGACAACTAGGTACTTGCTAGCTGACTGGCGCCGATCCACGGAATGAAGGTCAGCAGGCATACCCCTCCAGCGACGAGGTATTCAGTTTATCTAATATCGGTAGCCCCTGTTCCACGATTCTACGGTTCGTCCCATCGATGCGTAGTCATTGCTGGACGTGATTTTACAGTTCCCCAAATCTAGCCATATCTTACATAAAGTTGGATTTGAAGACCATTCCTGAGCCAGTGTCAATCGCTTCTCAATTCAGGGATTCCCCAGATGATATTCGTCTTATAAGCCTTGTTATGGTTGGAACTGTGTGTTCAATTTTGATTGTGGTAGACGGAATAGTACCACTTTCTCGGCTTCTATCGCGAAATATTCAAGTTAGCCCAAGCCAGGTATCGGTGTCGGTCGGAGGTTCGTTTCTATTCAGATTTTCTGACTCTCTACTCTTCCGCTTTTTGAAATAAAGTCGATACTGTAGCACGGATGAACGGGAACAAAAGAAGATTGAGCTGTAGATACAGAACAGAACCAAGATTTTTATGCTCGGCGGTACGGTAGTAAAAATCCTCAGGACCTCATTTCCACGCAGGCCATACTTCCCACTTATCTCACTGATCCCAAGAATGGGACAGATTTCTGACAGTTTCTTGTTCCTGGAAAGAGCACCTAATAAAGGGCGAAGGACGGTAAATATTGTAATGTTATGAAAATCAAATGTTAAGTGCCTCAGTTTATCGATCGAAATCATCGATTTACTGCCTCCCGCGCGTTAGCGTGCGGTAGTCTGAATGGAGCTGACCGCAGGAAAATTTGTTCTTGCATACATTGCAGAGAAGTTATTTGTATATTTTCTGTTTGACACAAATATTCACGAACGCTTTTGTTTATAGGTGGAGAACGGAATATTCGTAGAAGCAAACCAGTCACTCCAAAAAGTGATAATGTTGTTGAAGCCAAATCACCGGCGACTCCATAGCAGATGAGCGTCCATGGATGGAGGAGGTCATTTCAGAATCATAACAAATTGTCGTTGAATTAAAAATAAATTAATCGATATGGACGAATGCTGTTTTCGTTATTTCATCTACTCTGCGGGAAGCCTCCAATAAATCTTGAGGGCACAGATAATCGTGCCTTTTTTTTTAGTTAGGAAGTGGAAGTGTTGGCGTAGAATATTGCATCGGTGGCGAAAAAAGCGGAAAATTCCCAGAATACGCTGAATATAGGGCTTCCGGAAGTAATGAAAATAGGCAAGTGTACGAGATTATCATGACGGAAATGCTGTGGAAGGTTATCTGGACGAGATTTTCGTTGCCGTACACGTCAACCTGTGTCACTACTGTTTCATTTTCAGAATGTGTGCTCCACCGTGAACGGTGCAACCGATACTTCGCCGTTAAAACACGTACACTTTTGGGTGCAGAATTCACTGAAGCCGATCTCTCAGCTACTATCGCGCGCACTATAAACCGCTTTTCGACCCGCAGCTCCATGAAGCAAACCCATAGGCAACAGTTTCGTCCTACTTAGAAATCCAGACAGCAATTTTGATCGTGACCTGCGATTTTGAAAAATTGTTTAACAACATGAACAAGCAAATTATGAGGCCGTGAGGCCTAAATGCAGTTTAACGTCGTTGCGCCGTACCTATCTGTGGAAAGAAGCGCTGACCTAGTCACTGGTCCTAAATGCATAACCTCTATTTGTTAATTCCGAATGCAAGTCGTCTGCATGGCGCAACTAAATGATATCAGCTTTTCAAGGCAGAACGATTTTGCTTCCACAACTTGCCAAAACCAAACTAAGAAGAAGTTCGTTGAAGAACTTCTGACAGCAGGTGTTTTTGCTGAACACTTTAGTAAAAATTCGACTCAAGAGGGCTATTCACCTGGGAAGCAGGGGTTTCGTGACTGCTTGAACTTTCTCTGCATCCCTGACGGCAAGAGGCTAGAGCGCAGAGAAAAACACCCCGGGTGAAGTCTACGGCGGTGGAGGCCATCGATGACAAGCACGCTCCACAGAGAATCGCACGCTCGATAAGAACTGATCGTCTTCGGAGGTTTCAAATATGTAAAAGATGCCATCTGAGAATATGGCTAATGTTCTATGTCTTCCTAATGAGCTTCTGATGCAAATACTATGTAATTCTAAACCTCGTGATGTCAGATCCTTCGGGAATACGTGCAGGCGGTTCAGGTTTGCATTTTGCCTTTTGCACAGCATTTACATCCTTATTAAAGCTATGTATTTTGTTGGCGACTGTGTAATTGCGTTTATTTGGGAAGATATAACTACAATTTCTCCAAAAAATCGTTTATTGGGTTTCTATCAAACATAGAATGCTCACGTACCTGGTCCTTAAATATGAATCACCTTGAAAAGCAGATAATTACCCTTCAAGATGAAAGGTTGCAGAGTTGCCAGCCAAATCAAAGAAGTTCCTGTTGAATAGATTGCATACTTTGACGTCAATTTTCAGAAGCTTCATACTTTCTAATAAATCGAAATTGCCTAAACCTGAATTGAAATGGGATATAGCAGAACTAATATTTGGCAGAAGAATAACACTTTTCCGATGTCGACCGTCTGTATTCCAACGTGCTCGAAAACGAGCTCTTGAGAAAATGGAGAAATGGGAATTCACGGTGAGCAGGTATTTTACTATAGTATTTATGCAGGTCATAATTAGCAACTTTATAGGAAAAACAATTCTCAACAGAGTTTACGAATTATTTCTTCGTGATGGTTCCAGAAGAGATGTACATAAAATGCAAAGATTTTGATAGTGATAAAGAAGCTCTCATCAGAAAATGTGTTGGACCTCTACAAAGCAGTGTACTCGCTTTGGAAATGGACAAATGTTCGGTACGAATTGAGTTTATCTTTCTTCTTTCTCCGATGTTTTTCTTTTTACAGTTAGATGAATCTGGTTTGGGCGATTTCCTCAAGCATTTGTCACCGTTCGGTTTGCATTTGGCCGGTCATTTCGATAGGAGTATTATATCTGATCAGGTATTTCTATAAGTTAATGATAACCACATTTCTGCTGCCAATCGTTACTTCTGCCTCTTTTTGACTCAAATTCGATGTTATCATAAAGGTCGACCGCTAAACTTAGCCGGTTGTCAAGCACGTGTTGGGGACACACCTCTCATTTGCCCTTACTGAACGCTTAGAACGTACTCCATGCTTTTTATTTTAGAGATCACAACAAAGGAACGGAATATTTAACCTTTCATCACGTTGCTTTTCACGAGGAGATATTTGAAAGCGGACTAGCCTCTACGCTACTCGAAATGAATAGGACTGCTGAGCTTGACCCCTTCTTTCCTTTCCACTCGACCTCTCTTTCATCGATCATATACGACCCCTATCGTAAAAGCGCCATGTTACGCTCCTTTATGTTGATCTAGATTGGTTTTTCCTGGTGAAGGTGGTGTAGTGGCAAGTGGCGCATCATCACATGGTTCGGGTTCGAATCCATGCATGAATATGAATGACTGTGAATGAATGATAGAAGAAGAGCATACTTTGAAGCTTACTGGAAGCAGGCATCTCACACGCGTATGGCCCGTTCGAATCCAGGACCGATATCCTCCCGGGCAAAACAAGGTATCCACCCCTCTGCGGTCAGTTAATTGGTACCAGACTTGTCTGGGAAGATAAAATATTTCTGACTTGAACATCGGCTGACCACCGCAAGTGATTGGATGGGCCACATTTGGAATACCGTTACCATTCGAGATGAGAGTCGAAGAAACGCAAGAACGCAACCCAAATGGTGTTCATTGGCTTCAAGACATAATGTTTCGTAATTAAGTATTATCTATTCAGGTCCTGCCACTTTCCTCTTTGTACGCACTGTTCATTGGTCTCAATCGTACTGATATGGATATCAGAACCAGAGTGTCTGGAATAACAGTTCGAAAAATAGTGAACAATTGGTTCAATCGCTATCCGGATATTCAAAAAGATCGGCGGAAGTGAGTAATGATCAGAACTCTCTGCGGCTTACCAATTTACCGTAGTCATCACCGTGACACTGTAATGCTAATATCTTATTCTCCTAGTTGTGTGCTCGGCGAGAATGTAGAGTTAGAGTTCTACAGGGTTAGCTAGAAAGTGTGAAATCTTATCGATAGCAATATTATTTAGGGCGGGTTTACTTGATCACTCGGAGAGGTGGTAAGTTTAGTGATGTCTTAGTTTTGTTGAGGTCAAATTTTGTTCGAAAGGAGACGGATGATCAATAAAAATAGGTCAGGTCAAATACAGACTGGGGTAGAGTTTATTCCATTCTCAAGCTTTTATCGCTCGTTTGCTTCCAGCTTACCATCTATCCCGGATTATAATCTCAAATGCTTCGTAATAGAAATTCCCGACTGTGATTTGGACTACAATGAGTTTTTCGCCTTCCTCAAGGTGACTTGGTGACATTATCACTCAGCTTGGTTGATTGTAGTTCACCATTGTTCCTTTAGGAGATAATTCGTGTGCCCCACTGTACCAAGGAACGTATCATAATTGGCAATCTTCCGAAAACGCTGATTCACTACATTTACAGGTTATCCAAGAGCTCTTTTTTTTTTATTGAATTACTTTACGAAAATGAAAAGAATTTATTTGTAGAATCTTTTGCAGCAACTTGTCAGACTTAAATATGGTTGGACCGGCAGTATGGGTCGAAGAGGGTATTTGCAGTGTTGAAGACGTGAAGTGGTCTAGCAGCTTATCCTGCTGTTGTGATAAGTCAGTTATTCACGCTCAAAGTAATGCTCTAGAGTCAGTTTTGTGTACACTGTCTATGATTGAAACGAAACTTTATAGTTTTTGTTCTTTGGTTCACTTTTAAAATTTCTTATCTTTTTCTGATTCGCGGTACCACAAAAAAAGCTTGTTTCAGTGATCGCGGATTTGCGAATCACAACTATTTCATGAATCGAGATTTAGCACGAGATCCAGCAGAGATGTGTGAAACTGTTCAGTTGGACTTGAGCATTTCGTGAGTAACTGTTTACTTTGCTTTTTTTATGTCCACGAATTCCGAATGAGTCGTTTATTCGTTTAACTCGAAACCATTTGTTGTAATCGTGATTTCTCTGCAGAACTGCGAGCAAAGGGGGACGGTTGCCACTAATAGAATGCCTCCCTCTGCTCTGCTTCTGCTTTTTTTCGATCCTTTCATTCGTTTATCACATCTATATTTTGAGCAAATTTCTCATCGATAGGGAAGGTGACCCGCGTGGATTCATTTTATTAAGAACTGAAAAGAGAGTGCGCCATTTTGTTCCGTTCTCCAGGCAGACTTTTTACCTTGTGTTCACATTCACCTATCCCTAATACAATGTTCATTCTTCTTACTTCCTCTTGTTTAGCATCATCGAGACCTGCTCATATTGAATAGCTTGTCATTGTCCATCACTTTAGGTAAAAATTCACTAACATGCTGTTTGCCTGAATCATTAATAACATTGGATATGGCTGCGTAATTACAGTTTTGGTCAAATATGGCCCTGGCTTTGGCTGAATCCAATCACGAAAGAACCTTCCGCAATCATCATTCTTGTGCCAGTAGTAGAGGCCTTTATCAGTCCACTCTTGCTCGTTGTGAATGTGTTCAAACCATATGTTGATTCATTTTTTGTTCAATCTTAGCCTATATAATCATTTTATATTTGAACTAATTATTCGTTACAAAATTAGCAGAATACTCCTGAAAGGATTGAAAGGTATGAGTTGTGTTGAATGAACCACTTGGACTAACTATTGTTCAGGGTTCTGCAATTCGAAGGGATGCTGCTGCCGAGAAGGTCTCTCCTTGATTTCTGGATCACGCTGAAAGCAGATAAGATTAATCGTGAAAAACACATACCTGAGGTTGTTCTCGTCGACACTACCGTTCTACGCAAACGCCGAAGAGCCGAGCCTTAGACAACATTCCTCTGGAGCGTCAACGGGTTTTCCTGAAACATTTGAAATCGATCTAAGCTCATTTCTTTTTCACTTTCGAAGTCTTAGAAGATCAAATAGAATATATGTTTAGGTCATTCAGATACGGTTATGTACATAATAATAATCCTCATTTTGCTTATGGGTACAGTAGCTTTAGGCCTTTACGTGTAACGCAGTTATTTTTTTTTAAATCACATTTGTGAAGAAGTATATTGGTGGCTTACTTAAAGTATTTTTCACCTCACGCCTATACTTGAAGAAAGTCAGTCAAGTTATGCAGGAGAAAGTTCGGTAATGGCTGTAGCTTATTAGTTTTTGTGATATCCTCCTCATAGACTTCAGGTTCTGGACCATATTGCCCTGATCTTATTCTCAATCAAATTTGACCAATTTACGTGGTTCTTTCGAAGAAATAAATTGTTTGCTACCTAAAGTGGAAGATTTTCTTTTTTGCGTAAAGGTTACTGGAACCTTTCATATCTAAGATTTTGATGCATGATGTAAGTCGAGTGTATGTAAGTTCGCGGACCGGGTTGGCTTGCGTTTGTCTGGCTTTCTTTTCATTTCCTATTGTTAATTTAACCATATAAGCTCCGTGACGGATCCATTGGAGCGATAATGTGGGATTGGCAAAGCTTTTTTGTGAAAATCGGTATCCCATCAAGTATATCATCTCGCTATGCTGAAATATTCAGGCAAAATAGGTACTGTAAGTTCACATTTGCTCACTTTCTATTAAGTGGAGTTTCATTTTGCATATTCNCGAAAAGGTTACTGGAACCTTTCATATCTAAGATTTTGATGCATGATGTAAGTCGAGTGTATGTAAATTCGCGGATCGGTATGGCTTGCGTTTGTCTGGGTTTCTTTTCATTTCCTATTGTTAATTTGACAATATAAGCTACGTGACGGATCCACTGAAGCCAGAATGTGGGATTGGCAAAGCTTTTTTGTGAAAATCGGTATCCCATCAAGTATATCATCTCGCTATGCCGAAATATTCAGGCAAAATAGGTACTGTAAGTTCACAATTGCTCACTTTCTATTAAGTGGAGTTTCATTTTGCATATTCTTAATTCAGAGTCTCAAAAGATATGCTTCCCGATCTTGACAAAGCTACATTAGCTGACTTGGGAGTGACAGCAGTTGGAGACCAGGTGAGCTTGACTCGATTCGTGTTTCTCTGTTGAATCAAGAAAATTTGGGTTTTATCATATCATATCAGTTGTTGCAGTGATTTCTAGAAGTTGCTTTAATGCTTGATGTTTCAGCTGGCGATCTTGAGGCATGCAAAAGATGAAACGTACGAAACAGAAATTGATTCTCCAGCAAAACTTCGCGTACACATTCCGGGACCAGGGGCTGGTGAGTTTTTCTTTAATGTTAACTTTTTGTTACTTGTAAACAATGAGACAGCATCATCCAGATGCTGATGTTAACAAGTGTATCATATATATTTAATCAACTTATACAGAACGCAATGATGGATGCGTATAAGATTACATATGAACAATTTATTGAAATTAATCGGTATACGTGTTAAATGTACACAAACTTAAGCTTAATAACGATCTCCTGTGCGAACCTCGAGCCGAACAGAGAATCCAAATGATTTCTGTGAAGGTCCTTTATTTGAATAACCCATCTTCAGTCAAGTACGGTCATCATCAGTGTGTAGTTGATTTGAGGGAACGGTGTTCAATGGTTATGCTACTCGTTATGTTTATCTGATCTTATGTTCTTTTTATGTTTACCAATCTGCTAAGCTGGCCTTGTTTTCCCCTATCCCTATGTTTTAAAAGTTTTTTTTTTCGATGAAATTATTTTAGAGAAGGCGTCAAATGGATCTTCAAGCAGTGAACAACGCAAAGGTCGACTTCCACCAGATCGACATGAGATCTATCACATCAAAATGCCAGAGGGTAATACCGCTCGTACGAAGCAAATCATGCAAAACGCAAGCATGATGCGAAAGCATGGTTTGTCACTCATATGCTTTTTACATCCCGCTTGGCTTTCTAAATGGATTTCTTGATTCATCATTGCATCACTGGACAGAAGTGCTGCGACCCCGGCCATTTCAACGGTAGTCTATCGGTACATTGTCATGGATCGGTTTTTGGTTGCCTTCTTTAATTTGTTATCTTAAAATCTGTTCCTTGAAAAGATATAGCTCTCGAGAATCCGCGCTTCACTTCATGTCCTTAATAATTGTTTACAAATGTTTCAATCAGTACGGCTTACACAATCATTGTTTAGATTTATACCATATACAGCTTGAGGGGGCTTAGGCCACTTCCATTCAAAAAGTAACTTTCTGAGCGCCCTTGAGTGTTAGGACAAACTTTTCGAGACACACTCGTTTCTATATTTGCTAAATTACCTAAAAATTTGCATTTTAAAAGTAATATGGTTTAATGTTAAGGACTGGCTGTGCGTGGTACAACCGGTGTGAGGCAGGGTGGTAGATCTGTCAGCCCAGTTGATAAAAGAAGTGCGGCTGTGATCCGAATGCGTCAGGAACGTAAGTCAAACTTGTCAGTCCTTACAAATTGTACGGTGATCGTGAATGGCTGTTGCATATCCATGGAGTAGGTAAAATCAAAACAGCTTTCTTGAAGGAAAATCGAGAAATGCTGTATAGTACACATCGCTCACACTACCACATCTTGTTAGTCCGGTACTTTTACTCAGTACTTCGAATAGCCAATAAGAAATGGCTTGAACAATGTCCTACCGTTTCTTGATGACAGCGACAACGGTACCGTGGCGTGTTTTTCGTTTTTCGTTATTTCTTTCCAGTGAATTGGGCCCTACTCGAAGGTTCTTCTATAAATGGATTCTCCTCTTCAAAATATTGTCATTGCAAAATCTTAGAATATCATCTTGTACCTTCTTTTTCTCCCCATGCTCATAGACCTGCTCCTTGTGGAGAGAGACCATGTAGGATCATTGCAGTATACTTTTTCCATGCTAGAAAAGCTTTTATCTGCGACATCGTCGATTTCTATTCCTTCATTCTGTCTGTAGTGGTGATTGTTCGAGAATTGTTTCAGTTGCTAATAGATTAGAAAAGTGGCTGAATACATCTATTACGGGTTAGGCCCCGCTCTTTCCCTTTCTGATCCCTGTATAATAGCAACCAGAAGCTGAGGTATAAGTGCAGTCAAAAAGAACATTGTTCCCTCTTTTATCTAATGAGCGCTCCTATTTGGACTTTGTTGAACTGTTTATCCGCTTTGCAGGAGAGTCACCAAGGGCGGATGATCCTATCATTACACGCTTGGGTGTTAGGGGGCTACATTCAGATGGAGCTGCTGTGAAGCCGATAAGCGGACGAGTGCAGAAGCGCAGGTGATGAAATATTTTCTCCTTTACTTTTAATATCCTATATTACTCTTTTTCTGACGTTGTTTGATTTGTTTTTCTTCTCTTCGTCGTTTAATTTTTTATTTAGTATCCAAAAAGTTGTTGGAACCTCACGCTTATATGAGATGCCTGAAATTGGTGATGATGTTGCGATAAAAGTCCAAATTCCGTCGGGCACGAGGCTGGAAAGGAGAATCGGCCAGGTGGGATAATAGCTTTATTGATAATGTGAGCTCACCATTCATACATCCTTTTTCACTTTTTTTCATTTACTATACCGGGGGCGGGTTTTTGGCACAACTGGCACACACAGCTTTTTTTTTTGCAAATTATTTCCTCTCTACCCTTCTCAGCTTGTTTATTCTACGCATATTCACTTTCAATCGAAACTAATTTTGGGCATAGCTAGGACTTTCGTTGCTAAAAAGGATTTTTTGTTTGATTTTTTATTTACCTTAGGCAAAACCACGAATGACGACGTCGATAGCGAATCGAATTTCACGAAGCAGTGGAAACGGAATACCTCGCGTGACAGTGAAATTACGTGGAAGTGCCCCTCGTGACAGAGCTGTTCTGAGAGAGGCCAGAACGCTGCGTAAGCCTGTTCATGCAAGACTTTCTACTGCTGACGGAAGAGGAAGGTCGGCTAGAGCGGCTCGACTGGCCCCGGTGAGTCTTACCTGTTGCTTCGTTCTTCCTAGTGCGAAGCAAGTATGTGGAAAAGTTAGACGAGGTTCTTTTACGGTCTGCCTTCTTCAGAAGCCTGTGCAGTACGTAGTGGATGATGATGAATTATCAGTAGAAGAGGAAGAATATGTTGATGAGGATATGGTTTGGGATAATGTGGATGAGGAAGAGGAAGAAGACGATGAGTACGAAGAGGAGATGGAGTACTTAGATGCCCGCCCAAGCGTCTACCACCGATTGTCAAGGTAATTTGTAGGTTTTCTTTTACGACATTATTACCACTTGTAATGGTAGCTTCATTAACATTCTTAGGGCTGCGCCTTATTAATGTCAATGAAATCACTTCCATTTATGGTGTAATATGAGTAAAAAGAAGACTTTGCAGTGAAGGGAAATGTTCTGCTACGGACATATGTGTATGTCTTTTGATAACTTAAATTTCTGGCGTAATCCTTAATTTTATCCATTATTTGTGAAAGAATCTGTGGGTTAGTGTTGCGTTTATTGTACTATGAGCAAAATTGTCTACTTCTTTGAACATCCTCGTTTAATTTGTTCAGTTGTTTTCCTTGTTTTTGATACGATGGCTTAACTTCAAGGTACACCGTTTGCAAATAAACAACCAAGTTGTACAGTAGGTAGTTCTCGCTTCCGCTGCCTTTTCAGGAGGGATCAATTGAGAACAACAAGGATTTGAACTTTTAAAAAGCTGAAGTAATTTGTAATTTGTAATTTTTTGTTTCGAAGGCGGCAAGTGGTACTGCTCTGGCAACCATTCGAATAACTGAGCTGATTTTGTTTTAATGGTCTCTTAGGTGACTCCGTGATTATGTGGAGTTAGGTTTATCACTGCGAGAGACGCATTCGAAATACATGAAAGCGTTCTCATATTATGTGTGTTACGCTTAGATTACTGAAGTTAGACGTATTCATGAGAATGAAGGCGGCGGATTTCTTCCTAAAACCCGTGCAATTCGTGATAGAAAACAAGCGCATGGCGTATTCCTGGGAGCTGTGGAAGTTTATTTTTTCTGGTCAGCATAAACCTCTGAAGATTCATTTACGATTGCCAAGTTCAGCTTCTAGTTATCCCCTATCTTTGAAATGTGACTCTGGGCTGGAAAACGTTTTCTCGATATCGTTATATGGAGCGAGTTCAGAACACCTTTTCATTATGGGCATTGTCCGTTATACTGTAGAACAAAGTGTTAAAGAGTAATCAGGAACCCAAAAACTTAGGACAACCGTTCCTAGGCAACCTGAATGTTTCCTCCGTGGAAGGCCCTATGTTGCTCATTATAACTGTGAGTCGTCCTTCCCGAGAGTTCTGCGGTCCAATGCGTTTTAGGCTGCTCAGAATGAGCTCAGTTCAGTAATCTTCTATGTCACCGGCGAAGAAAAAACTAGGGTGCATCCGTCATTAATTGGGATCAGACTGTTCAAGTCCTCGATTTTTGTGCGCTTAGTAGAGATACAGAATTCTAGAGGACAAGGTCTTTTGCCATTGGCTGATCCCGTTCCAGGGATGCGCCCCGCATTCGACTTCCATTCAGGATCGCGGTGGCGTATTGAATGGGTATGTGGCCTATACAATATTACGGTGAACAGCCGTTGTACAAGTTAGAGCTTCTATCTTCTCAAACGAGTTTGGTACTAATTATACGACCTTCGAGGAAAAGAACGTTTAGTTGTTCAGTCGAGTATCAATTCGGGATTCGATCATAGAACCGTGCGTGTGATGGTGCGCCTCTTCCCTCTACTTCGCCTTTAGCAAGGAGCCGGAGAGCATAAAATGACCGATTTGAGACCCTCTATTTCATCGTGGTGGTTGTAAATTGTAGTTGAACTTCTACTTACGTTTGAGACCTAACGTTGGAGTTGAGTGCTGGGCTCATAAGGAGGAAAACAAATGAAGGACCACGTCGATGTTCAGAGAGTACCAATTTCAACCGCTGCGTTTTCGTAACCATTTTCATTTCCAGACTTGAAGGGTCATATTTCACTTTTCTCTCCGCNTGGGTTGGAGAAGAAGCTGCTTGCTGGGGCAGAAAATTAGCGCAAAAGAAGTTTTGCGATGACGAATTCGCTAGACTTTTTCAAAGTTCAATCTTCGGTCTCAAAGTCCTAGGCAACAACTAGAAGGGGTGTACATGACAGAAATTGATGCCCTCTACGGAGAGTAGTCGCGGTGACATTGCAGTAAAAAGAATCGGCCTCGAACACTTCATGTAAACGATTTTTGAGCTCAAGTTTCGTGTGTGGATAAACCTCTTGAGGAACTTCTTACAAGTGCTTCTTGACTTTTGGAGTGGGAAATCAAGCCACAGAGTAGTAACCCTTGGAAAGCTGTCAGCAAATCAAGCCTGAAGCCATCAACGTCAAGTTCGACAGAAAACTTGTACTGAACTTTTGGATACTGAGTTTGACATTTTCAGATGAGAAAACGCTGATTGAACTTGACAGCTTCTATTTCCGAAGCGCTATGATGAGAATCGTTTGGAAACGAGTAAGATTAGCGGAAATGAGCTGAAAAATGATTCCATCACAGCAATTCCTCAATAGTAAAAACACCTATGACAAACTTAGCCTGTTATTTTTTGGATTCGTCCATTTTGCCCTAAACTTCATCTGAGAAAGCTAAAACTCTGTATTTTCATTACTGAGCAGCAATATACTTAATCGTGTAGTACAAATACGCATTGAAATGGTGCCAATGCTAGTGAGGATTCTACTGAAAATCGAGTGCATGGCGCATTGTCAGATTTTGCTTTTTCTCGATCGTTTTATCGGCGGTTATTTTAGTACAGGGAATTCTTTTTCTAGTTTTAATCCTTTTTGTCAACACGATTCCTGCGCTGGCTATATGACCAACTCCCATTTGACGTTTTTGTTAGCTGTATGCAATCGTCCAGGCGTAATCAAGTTTTGGTTGCTAGTGATTGCTTTATATTATGCCCATTAATTTTTTTGTCGAAAGCAGCATTAATTTCATGTCCCAAAAGGCGAGACCGAATTTTTGGTTAGACATCAACATTAGTATTTTTTAAAGGGACAGAATTTTCCGATAATTTTGGGGTAGCTAGTTTTAGAAGTGTAGTAGGAGTGATAGTTCAGGATAATTCAGAAGTGGCGGACAAAATGTGAATATTGACATATATAGAAAAATAGAAAAGTATAAAGTTCTTTGGGCGTGGATCAAACCCGTCTCAGGGGTGCGCCCACGCATTTGACTTCCATTCATAATCGTAGTCACGTATTGAATGCGTGTGTGGTATATACAATGACTTGCGGTGGCCAGCTACTGTACAAATCAGTGCTTTTATCCTTCCAGAAGAGTCTAGTTCCAATTAACCGACTCTCGAGGATGGTTGGAAGGCTTGAACGGCCGGAGCGGATTTCGACCTGGATTCGTACCGTGACTATGCTTTTGAGATTGTGCGCAGCTTGCCATTACAACACTTCCGCACAGAGAAATTCAAGGCCTCAAAACAGTAGTAAAATTTAGGGGAAGGAGGGGGATCGAGGGGAGGGGGCAGGAGTATTAGCACAAAAGTTAGTGGTTGTCTCATCGTACCTTGCTACTTCCTATGAGGATCGGAAAGTGGGCATGTTCGGTTGGGATACTGTCCGCCTAGTCGTTCACCGTGACACGTCCTCCGTCGTCCACTCGTGTTTCATTTAGCGATGATCTTGGTGATATATCTGGGGCGATTTTTTCAAGGGCTCATGAGAAAAAGGCCTGAAGGGTTCCACCGAAACTTAAAAAGATCTCACATATGTATATTAAGTGAATTCAGAATTCATGATTCATATCCAATGAGGGAGTAGGGAGAGGGAATGAAATGATGAACTGAAGGGCAGAACAGGGGTGAGAATCGAGGAATCGGCAAGTGTGTGCGTAGTCTCCTTCTCGTTTTATGGTTCAAGGACTGAACAGTTCAACTTCGTTCAACCTTTATTGGGTATGAGCCACACACTCGACTTCCTTCACTAAAATGTGTAAATCCATACCTGATCTCTACAATGTCTTACATTCGGGAGAGCCGATGTATGAGCTAGTGCCTTATCTTCCCAGGCAACCAGGAGCCATTCAACCAATCCACTACAGGCTTGCTTGGCTTAGGTGGCTGTCGATCCCAGATTCGAAACCAAGACCATGTACTTGGTAGCGCGTTACCTTCCATTATCTAACCCACTGCCATATAGTACAAAGGGCTTAAATGAGCCGATTTGAATTTCATTTCCTTCCAGGTGAGTACGGTGCAGCAAATTGATTACGGAAGAGTGAAACGTACGGTTTCCTCGCGAAAAAGTCTGCTTGGGATTTGATACCCCGACCATAAATATGGTAACGGCGCCAATCGCTTCTCCCTCACGTGAGCTTATCTTCTAGGCTAGGTTTCAGCCAGTCAATTAGTGGAGAATAGGTCAGTAATCTTGCCACACAGTCATAAACCCTCTCAAATTCGCTGACCTTTCTATACCGTGGCAAATGTAGGGGTAGATAAACAATAAATAAATAAGTGAGGTGTCTTATAAGAATGAATAATTACATGAAGTGTAGGCGGATCGAATTGGTCTTTGATGCGGGCCAATTTCGACTCAAACCAGAGAGCAAACCCACTTTTTTCAAGTTTCCATAACCATTAAGTGGTGTTTACGACTCTTTTCCTTGATACAAATGCTTGGCGTATCCAACAGAGAGGATATCGTTTATGGCGACGGCGTCCATCATTCCGAATGAATGGGTTTATGATCGTATTATTCTTTTTGTGACGTTTTTTTCGTTGAATGGAGTCTAATTCAGATCGACGGACAGGATTTCCTGTTGGCATGCACTGAGCTCGCCATTCATGCGTTTCGGAGGAGGGTAACACTTTCTTGCACTTCTGGGCCGGGGCCAGCGCTACTCTGGGCTATTTCACTTCCTTCTATTCCATTTTTTCTCTCGAATAGGTACCAATGTGGATGTAAATAATCGCTAGACGAACGTACTGCGGGAGAGCGGTTAATCAGAAGCACATTCACATGCTCCGCCTCCATTCCACTGTGTCTGCCACACACTACGACAGTGTCCGCCCCCCTTCGTCGTCGACGGCTCTCCACGTCTCGTCGTTGTGTCGGACATCGCCTCGTCAGACAATTCTCTCGTCATCTCCTACACCTTACGAGTAATTGTTGTGACCTTTGTTGAAGGTGGATTTTGGTGCTGTCCTGAATAAAACCCCTTCGGTCGACCTTGCTAGCTATATTTGGCTTGGGTCGATGGTTGAACTATGACCTTGTATGGGACTCACAAAATATTCACTGATTCTATTCGGCTTCATAACCAGCTCCGGTAAGTCGCGTGGTTTTCCATTGAATTGCTTGAAATTCCTGGAGACCTTAGGCATTCGTGCAGTGCGTTTTTCAATTAAGAAGAGTGGTGGCAAAAGTTCGTATAACGTTGAAAGCAGAATTGTTTTGCGCTTGACAGCACAGCTTGTTATTAGCGTCATTTGGGTTTCCGCCGGCGGTGGACGGTGAAGAGCTTTAAAGATATCTGGTCAGAGGAGACTGACCCTTCCCCCTTTGGATTCCTGGCGATGACACATTCGCCGGAATCCATCTACGGCGATGTCGCTTGCCGTAGATTCTCTCACATCCCATCCCCTCCCCTCTCCCTATTAGCACGGCTTTGTTCTTCCCTATCATCTGCACTCTTAACCAAGAACAAGTGGAGCAAAAAGTGGGGGCTCTGAAGCACTGACATCATTATGCAACCTTTCCTTTTCATTAAGCCTTCCAGAAAGGGTATAATTACAGTCGGTCGGTGTTTCCACTTGAGCTCCTCTATTATCAGAATAAAATTGAATTGTGCAAAGTTGAACTTTTTCAAGGGCGTTTAGAAGACCTCTGATTCCAAGTGAAGCTAGGGTTATGAGCAAAAGTGACAAATGATCATCATTAATAAAGAAAAGAGACCGTTGGAAACCCACAGGGAGAGGTCTCTTCGCTGTTGAGTCTGAAATTTTTCAAAAGAAGTGGAAAGTTAAAGGCCTCCGGACCATTCCTTCTTTATTGACCTTTATGCAACTTTTGAAAAAACTACCACTTTCTCTTCTGTCAATATTATGTCTGAGCAAAACAATCAATACTTTTTCTGTGTCGTAGATTATATGACCTTTATGCAACTTTAACACGTCCGTCTGAGGGCGGTTTTTTTCCTAGGAGGCGTGGCTTCCTAACCTCGGTGACTTTTTCTTCAAAGTCATTTAGGCGCACGTCGGTCATTTTTTGCAGCAACAACACTGCCTTTTAGCTCTGCTACTGCTCTCAGAAGATTTTCCGAAGTACTAAGCCTAAATGCCAGAAGTTTCTTCACAACTTAATTCTGAGACAAACATAAAATCTAAAATGGGAAATATTAATGCGATTGCCTTCTTTGTCCATTTTTGCCTATTTTTTTTACCCGTTTGGCCCATTACCCATTTTTCGCCTCATGCGCTTAAGCCCTTAGAAAAAACCTTCTTAGTCAAAGCACCACGACAGATTCTGTTAATTCGATGGCTCAGTATGAACGCTTGGAAGATTCTATGGTCTCTCTGAACAACACCGGAAATTAGTTTTTGCATGAGGACGATCAAAACACTTGGAATGGTGACGGCTTTGACGGCTACACCCAGTGGGGTGTGCAATAATTGTATCAGAAGTTGGAATTTCCAAAGGTCGCTCTTCCCATGGAATAGACGTCCTTAGGGGATTTCTTTGGGTTGTTGTTCGAAGGTCTTCAAAATCTTGAAGGCACTGAATAACCTCAATCAATCGAAACGAATGGAACTATATCACCTACCGGTCATCTCCCAAAACGACCTTCTGTCTAGACAGCTGCTAAAGTTGGATACAAATTCGTTTGGAAGATTTTAAGCCGACTTCCCCCGTCTTTTTATAAATGTCATTGTAGATGGGTAAGTTCTTTCTGAGGGCAAATCTCTTAGCGGTGGCTTTTTTGGATGTTTTTCGTTGGGAAAAGCGTCGTATTTCGAAAATCCGAGGGCATTAGTGAAAACTGGGAGCTGAGACTTACTGGAGGAAGCTCGTTTTTAACCTACTGAAGGGAATCATCATTCTCCAGACGGAAAAAAACAGTTTAATTACCCTGAGGACTGGAATCTACGTCTGAATATAGAACCATATGTTGCAGAGGACCTTACGTCAGTATTTCTTTTATGGTGCTCTTTCGGTCCACTCTAATTTCGTTTCGTGATGGAAGATTCTCTTCAAACCTCTACTTTTACTCAGGAAAGCGTCTTTGTGGTTTCGTGGTCCCATCCCTCATCTACAGGCTTTATGTTACGCTCTTTCATTCTTTAACTCTATTAGGCATTCGTGGGAGCCATGCATGATAGAGTTACAAGATGATGATGTGCTCAAAAACAGGACAGCTTTACGGCCTAGGCCTAATAAAGTCTATTGTTTCCGCCCTGTCAAGTTGTAATTTAAAACGCGGGTGTCTTGGGGTACCTACTCTGCTTCAGGAATGGTCCTAATGAGTTTGCTGTAGAACTGGGAAGTAGAATGGCGATAATTTCTCCTTCGGTGCCATCTGAAACCTCCAGTCCAATCTCGATAACAATTAGTTACACATGCTTGTTGGGAACTTCAGTACCTCAAGTTTTCAGTTTTAATTGATTACCATAGTGTATGTTGAGCTGTTTGAAAGCCCAAAAAGTTTTGAAAACCAAAAATTAAGTAGTGGGGTCATTAGGCACCCTGTTTAACCTTTTACTGCTCGGAATGAAAGTCACTCTTAGGTAGCTTCCATTTATTGTACTTCTCCTAAAGAACATTTTCGAGTAGGGCACATTTTTGCCTGGCTAGTCACTGTGTTGAACAGCCACGATTGCAGACTTCCGAGATCTTGGCTGAACCTTAAGGGTGCGGCTTATTCATTCCCGGTTGTTTGTTGGACATCATTCTTTTCTCTCTCGGGATGGTGCTATGAAGATTCCTCCCATTCCAGTAACTAAATAGCTCCTACAGACTGCAACAGAGTTCTGAACCAAACCATAGAGGGCTAGCTTCCTTGGAAAGGCCCCAGATAAAACGCTGTTTAGCAAAGTATTGCTTAAGATCTTGTAGTAGCATTTATTGCTGGTGATTCTATTCTGGATTGGACCTTCTTTGAATTTTTTCGAGAAGCTGGCTAGACTTATGAAGGCCTTTTTATAAAAAAAGGCTCAGATCTACTCGAAGGAGTATTATAATTCCCCTTCGACTTGGTGGAAAACCCCGTCTTTCTATGGGCCTCTACTGCTATTCCTTCAGTTTCCTTAATTTTCTTCGCAAGAGGGCAAGTTTCACGACCTCCCTAGTCGTTAATTTGGAATGGCTCACAGACGTCATCCTTTCAACTAAGTCGAGCTGTCCTTACAACTCTCAAGCGTCACTTGCTGTCGTCTTCATCTCACCCTGTCCCTTTAGGTCGCGGACTCTCATAGTGATTCTTTTTCGGTGTGATATTTTACACGGCTGAAGATTGTGGATTAAGTGTACAATAAGCTGACGATGCAACTAACACTAGTAATGTCTACTATTTACTTCCAGCACATAGCGACAATTCCGCTTTGACGATCTTTCGGAAGGATTCGCACCACTATGAATTCAGATGACGCGCGTGAGTAGCGCTCAATCTTTGTTGCCGATTAATTTCATCTCTGTCCCTCTCCTTTACCGCGGTCAGTGAGAAGAGCAGTAGCAGCAGCAGCAGCAGCAGCAGCAGTTGGATGTCTGAATAATTCAGAGGTGCGCGGTTGAAGTGGATGTGAAGTGACTTGAGGCGAACAAGTAACCACCAGAAGAAGCCAAAACAGCCGACAAACGAACGATTCCGTTCGAAGAAAGGGCCCTAGAGGAAGTGCAAAACATTATGCGGACTTTTCGGTCCAGCCCCCAGAGTTTGAGGGTTTTTTTAGTTCAAATTTAGAAATCTTTGTTCATTTTAGATACGTAATTCACACTATGTAAAACATGTATGGTCCCTTGAGCGAAGAAGTCAAGCGCTTAATTTTTTGATTAATTTTTTCTGCTTCACAAAGACGCGCCATGAACTTGATTCTCTTCCGAAATGATATATGACATTCAAATATTTATAGAAGTCATCCAAATTAGGATTGGGTTTAATGGTATCTTATTCTTCAAGATAAGTTCGGTATTCAGAAAAACTTCTATATCAGCAATTTCCCATCATTACTGGGATCTACAATCCTGACTAGGGTAAGGGCCAAGTACCCTTTTCCTAACCATATTCAAAGGAGGCATAAAAAACTACTGACTCAACCTTGCCGGGCAAGGAGGGCTAGGATACATGCAGGACTACTCAGTTGGTGCTTAGTGTTCAAGTGAACAGCTTCTCAACTGGTCGTAAACGAGCAATTAACTGGCTGATCTGGGAAGATCTATGAAAAATGCCCTAATTGGATGCTTTTCTTATCACTGAATCATACATACTTGACTATAGTATGATTTTTAAACGGGAGCAGTAGCATATAGTTGAGTTAGGGGCTCATTTCCCTTGGAAGGAGGTGAATGAACTCCTCAAAGCGGCTAATTTCGCAATGCCTCTTCGTAGGAGGCTCGATGTAAGCAGTCGGTACAGTAGCCCTGATAACGTACGTGGAGGCTTCAGTAGTAAACTCAGAAGTAGACCGGCTAATGCAAGAAGAGGAGCTCGTATTCGAGGCGATAATTAATACTTTCGTTATCTGTTTATGGTATATTTGTTTATTATTAGCGGAACGCGCCGTGTTTATGAATAAGATGAAGAATTATTTATACGTCATCCTAGTAATTCCGATTGTTATTTGTGCAAATACACAAAAACGACAAACATACTACCTCGTTATACCAATGGGATTGTTCATCAAGAGTCCGAACACAGCACTGACGAAAACTGCGAACGAAAAACCTTCATTTCCGATGTTCCTCCACACTATTGGCTCGAAGGGTTCTTTATTGATTAATTAATGAGACTTTGCACTTCTCTCTGTCCATCAGACCTCATAGTTCATCCTTTTCAATCAGAATGATGTGTTAAAGTGGACAGGGAACTCTGAGGTGACGGGTTTCAACGTAGTTCTTCTCGGCTAATTATTTTATTCGGACATACATAGCCTAGCAAGATAGATGATGTGTGGGAAGATAGTGCATTCCATTGAACCCAGATGTTCCTTCTTCTAGGGCTTCTTTACAGAATTCGTTTATGTTAATGGAAACTTCGATGACGTTGGAATTATCCTAATGAACTTTCAGGTGATGATCACTCAGCCCCTCCCAGAAAGGAAATGTCGAGAAAGCCTGATTAAGCCGTAGATATAGGCATGTGCTGAAGATTAGAGTATTTCCACGATATGGGCACAAAGAGAGGAGTAGAGAAAGTCCAAGAATAGATAGTGTTCGGGTTCTGAGAGTTCTGAGAGTTGGTAGTGGACTTCCGCCACTCCTCTTCCCATATCTTCCGCTGGACGCTTCCCAAGAATGGAACATCGCACTTTAAGATTTATTTGAGGAGGGTAAATTGAAGGAGTTTAGTTGAGGGAGTTTTTTTGCTTTCTGTTGGCGTCGTAGTACACTTGAAGATATTCTTCGTGAGATTAGTTACCAAAATGATAGCTAGTTTGAAAAAAAGACCTCAAAAAGGGGGAATACTTGATGCTTATGGAGGTCCTTACAGAGAAAGATGGGTTTTTGTTGAGCTTTCTCAGCTTTCCCAAGTTCTCCCGTCGAATTTAAAATTTACGAGACGAATTAAAATACTAAGGCTGGTTAAAGAGATCGTATGTGTCGAAGGTCTTGGCACCTTCCAGTCCCTCAAGTGATTTTACCTGGAAAGAAACCGAGTTTTGATAGATTGTTCCCGTTCTATACTTACCCAAAAAGTTTCACTCCGTCACACATAATGGGCAGTACCGCTGAGTATTGTTTAGTGTGACAGAATCGTTGTCTACCTCCTTATCCCTCCTGCCTCCCCCCACTCCCATCACCCTTACCCATCCTCTTTTTCCTACTCTTTTCAAAGTCGCAACTGCAATAAGAGGGAACCACAGGAAATTGAGCAAGACAACTACCTTTTTATTTCACTTCCAGAGGAGTGGGAACATCCAGTTCGATTAGTGGATCTGTGTTAATGAGTTGTATTTTAGTATAACCTCTTAGTAGGAAGTGAGTTATACTCCAGTATGGTCAACATTCCGACGGAGTTCATTGGTTCCCTTTGCCCTAACAGAGCTCGTCGAGCACCTTCACGAGATTTTTACTCATTTTGGTGGGGCAACGAAAGGGTTTTGTCAAACTTTGACATCCAGCTCCTACCATACCTTTTTTTTCTTTGATCAGGGGTACACCTCAGAAGGTATTCGACTCGGCTCTTGCCACGAGTACGCCTCAGAGATCTTCATTTTGGGGTAGCTATTGGGAAAAGTCGGTGCAAATTTTTTTTCTGCCAGGCGATCCCCATAAACGAGCATACTTTGCAACTTCAACTAAATAGTTGATCATCCTGAAAAATTCATCACTAAAATGACTATTTTGCAGAAATACCCATGAAATTTCCAAGCATGCTCTAGAAAATTCTAGAAATACGTCAAGCTGGAATGTTTTCAAAAATTTTCCAAAGTGAGCATGAAATATTGGCAATTTCTGAGTTTGAGGTGGGGATGGGGGGGGGGGGGGGGGGGGGGGGTAATCATGTATTTGAGAAGGGAAACCTGTGTGAAAATGGGATGAGACATATGTCGTAAGTTACATATGAGTAAATGAGTACTTCGATAGGCTCAAAAATACTTGTTCCGGATGGTGTAAGGTGGTTCAGGCTAACTGAAGCATCTCATACTCCGTAGCCTGAAATTCTCAGACTAATCGCACTCCGCCGATGAATATTATATCATTTGCGATTGTGATCGCTTTGCTGACGTGCAATTATCTATAATTCCTGCATTGAGCACGCATGTGCCACTTAACGCTTACGTCGAAGGGCAGCAAGCACTCTATGGATTTTGTGCTGTTCCGTCAAACAGAAACGTTTTTTTCTACCTGAATCGCAAATGCTTAACCAGCAGGCCCACTTATACTAATTAAATTTCCAAAGCTCAGGGCTGTAACTTCTGTCTCGCTTCTTTTCGAAGTGAATCTTCAAAGCATCGGGCATCTCACTAAGCAGGGTAGGATCAGGAACATCTGGTGCAGTTGCTACAAAGGTCATGGACCCCTCATATTGAACCCCTTCCAGTCGAGCTCATAGTCTCCAGATTCGGTATCAGATTCATCAGTCAGAATATAGGAGAGAAATGGCTTTCTGGGAAGAGAAAGCCAAGTACTCATGCCGAATCAGCACTCTAAATAGTTCCCCATGGCCTAGGACCATCAAGGAACTGAAGGTCCACGCAAGCGACTGACGGATTGAAGTAGGACGAATACATGTAGAGCATTTTAGAGAAGTTTCCCAAGCATGACTGGTACCAACGTCCCTTTTAGGGTGTTCATGATACTGTTTTTCTATCTTTTTTCTTCTACTCAATGATGTTCCTCTTGGGTAGAGGAACTAAGACAGGAAGGTAAGAATAATTTCTGAATTTCTTTACTAAATCAGAAGGGACCGGGTGGTGTAGTGGCCAGTGATGCCTTTCACCCACGCGCGGTCACGGGTTCGAATCCTAAATATGTATGCCGCCTAAGCCAACCAAGCCTTCCATTTCTCCTGGATCGGTTATTTGGTACCGAACCCGCTTGGACAATAAAAGTACTGACTTGTACGTCGGCTGTTAGCATAACAGACTGTATGGGCGACATGCGGATTCGAAACGCCACTATGGTTCTGAGTAGTAGTCGGTTGCTAGGGCGCATTCCACGAACGGGATAGATCGAGACCAAGCTTTTATCCTCAATCTTTTACCTCGGGAGGAGCTTCTTGGGTTTGATTATGACGCTGACCGCTCGTCCTAAAAAGAGCTCCTTATTAGTGAACTATGTATAGTGCAAGGCTTAGTAATTTGATATATAGGAATTTCCCAGAGAAAACGTATCCTTTGCACTCTGGGATATTGATTACTTTGAATACATTAGGATGTGTAGGCCTAATCTGAATAGCTATTCTAATCCTCTCAACGTATATATTTACATAGACTCTAGCCTATACTTGATTACTCATTACTCATGCTGAACAACATAAAGTACAGCCCTCTCAGATTCCGGAGCCGGCCGATAGTGTGCCTGAGTAGTATGATAATGAGTTTTTTTCCTCAACAAAAAAAGTTGTTTCCAAGAAATAAAATGAGCTAGGACTCGGGAATACTGACAGATAATCTCAATAATGAGGTTGTCTTCAGGAGTGAGCTAGAGAGCCAGCCTGAGTGCATACTGGTAATTTGGGACTTCAGTATAGTCCAAGCTTTACTACATTCCGGAATGGCGTCATCTTTCACTATAACACATGGTTCCACCAGAATAATATATTCGGCTATTTTGTGGCTAATTGAAGGGTATAGTCCGATTTTTTATAGCCATAAATAACTGCATTCCACTGGCTCAATGATTGTCACTAGGGAACCATTTTAGCAAAATATCCCACCATGACGGGGTTCCCGAGAACATATTCAGCCCGTGGAACATGAGTGCGGTCCGGATCTTGTGTGAAACTAAGCGTTTTCCCAATCACCCGTCACCCCTTGCGAACTTTGGCATGGCTATTCTCAGGGGATAGCGGAATACAGGAGTGAACGCAAAGTAAGGAATCCCTTCTCATTTTAAAGGGGGCCACTGCTGGGGAAGTAGGTTAGTTACTTAGGATTCTTCCTGGTTCCAATAATAGCTCAGTACATCGTCTTTTTTCGTGCTGGAGTTCCTAGTGGCTCCTACTCATCATCTTCCTGAAAAGGTCCGTCGGTCTTAGAATTCGAGGAGGTCGAAGAGGTTCATTCCTGGTGAGCTTTTCGTCTATCCAACAGAGCTGTTCGTTTTTGGACCACTTGGTTTCCGAAGGCCTCCGAAATAACTCTCGTCAATAGGCATATCGATGGGTACCCACTTGCCATTGCAAATGCTCCCGTATTAATGTAACGGCCCTAGTTCTTTTTTGGAGAGAACAACTTGGTGGGCACTTCTTGAACCCATTCCCAATAAGTTTCTTAGCATCTAGCGAACCAGCCGTTTGACTGCTCCACACGGGTAATAGTGCTGGAATTCGGGTTATAAAATGGTATTGCATCAATTGGCTTGCATTATGTGGTCATGATAATTCCTATACCACTTGGCAGAAGAACCGCCTTCAACTATGGGCAGAGTTCGGACGCATTGCTCTCCTTCATCGGAACCAACATGAATTGAATTTTTAATATTTAGTGCAAAAAACCACTTCTCGGAAGTACTAGGGTTGTCGAATACTCTATGAAAGAATGAAAAAAGCTGAACTCTCATTCAATGGGCTTTTAGCTAAATGTGAGTTCCGGCTGGGCACAAATCGAGCAACAAATCGAACTTTTCTACGAGCAAAACCTACTTAAAACCTACGAATAACAAGCCACTTGGTGGCTGTTGACATCTCTTTCCAAAGGTTTCCAAAGGGTTATAGAAACCTAGACCTGGTCCAGAAGAAAGTGTCGTAGGATTCGCTTGAGGGTCGGAAAGGAACAAACCGGATGGTAGCAGCATCCACTGTCCAGTGGTATCAACCTTGGTGGGTCTGTCATTTACCCAACTGAGCTACTCCTTTTGAACCTTTTTTTCGGAAGCCTTAAAAACAACTCTGGTGCCGAATAGTCACCTCGACGTGTACCCACAACTTATTGCGGAGGCGCCCAGGTTAATGTAACGGACCTAGTTCTTCATAGGAGAGAACCTGATCGGAGCTAACCACTTCACTTATTTTCATCAACAGACCCATGCCTACTGCTCATGTGCAGAGTTAGTCCAAAATCTAATTTCCTCTATTTCACGCGTATCTGGGCCAGTACCTTATATGGGACATGTGGGAGAAATCATATGGGTTGGATTACGCTAAAGTGATACACTGCTGACTTCTACTCATTGCTTCGATTATGGCGGACTAGTGGAATGACTTGCTTGTGAGGTCCGTAATTACGGGTGCGGGTGTCGTCGGCAGAGTGTGTCCGTCTGTCCATCCGTCGGTGTGCGGTTGGCGAGTCATATCAACAAAGAAGAAATTCGATTATGTCCGCCCGCTTTGTTGCAAGCTCTTTCAGCCAATTACCACGAGACTCTTTACGTTGGACGCCGATATCGAGAACATCAGCAGTTTGTCTGGGAGTCTCACTGCAGAGCTTGAGACCTAAACCTTCGTGAGGGATGATAAGTACGTAGAACCCTGATACCACCTGGTGAAACCACATTCTTACCTTTTGACAGATGTTATTTTCTTGGAAAATAGGCTTGTATTTTGTGGTAGGGGTATTCGGGCACAAGGATTTGGTTGCGATTTTCATAAAACCCTCCAGCAGATCCGGATTCCTCTTCACGCTGAAGGGGCGATGCACACAGCGCCAATCTGAACCCCTCCCTTCCCCACTGCTTTACTTCAGCCCGTGTGCTATCGTTTACGACTAAGCTTTTCAGCCTACAAGGAAAGTCAACGAGTTTTTGATGACTTCCTGTGGGCTCCCAATCTCTCTGTGTGAATGGTGTTTTTTATGGTAAGAAAAACAAATCTAGCAAGCTCAATCGCCTTCATTGTGCAGGTATCGGATGCAGAGAGCGAATAGCGCAGTGAGTTCCGACTCGGTGGGGCCGTTACATTTGCAGTAGATGAGGTTATTCCACGAAGGAAGCTCATTCCTCCTAGTGAACGATAGTGCTTCAGGACAACTGGAAGCCTCTCAAATCTCAAGGAAAACACATAAAGAAATTTTTTGTACGAGTTACTTCCCATCCTCACACTGGAACTGGAATAGAAAACGGCCTATGAGGGATTAAATTTTGAACGAACACCCATCAGCAGCGCGGTCTCTAAAACTTCGTGTTCTTTGTGTTGGCCTTCGGTCTTTTGTTGGGTTTATATGGGTAGCACTTTCCGAGCGTATTCTTACTGAATGATTCCATCACCGCACTTGATTGCTATTCCCTTTGCACCTGAAACAGAGTAATGAGCAGGGTCACTTGAATCACCTGCTATAGTCATATCTCATGTTAAACTCCCAGATCCAAACGGAGTTACAACAAGATGGTAGCACTGTCGATGGCGTTGCATCCCGTAAAAAAAGTTTTTCGACAGTTGGTCCTCCTTGTTGTTCTCGTCCCAATCGGAAACCTAGAACTGACTGGTTGAGCTCGAAAGTTTAGTAGAATGCGTGGCGCACCTCAGTACGGGTCTGATCGACCCTCGAAACACTATTCTTATCCCTTATTAACATAGCAATTACCCATCTTGGTTGGATATTACACTCCCTAACAGAGTTCACTCCATAGCTCATAGCAGCAGATGTTATCTGAGAGGTAGGGAGCTCTCCATTGCCTTTATATCCGCAGCGGAGAACAAATTGGCGGGTATCAGTGAATGTTTGGACGGCATACATGGAGTGTCATATTCATGAGGTTTCGTATCTCGATCTAAAAATCCCATTGCCCATTAGTAGGCAAAGCTTAGATGTCTATTCGGGAAGAGACCCGCTATGGATTGAAATCCGATCGCACTTATGTGGCTAACACGAATTAACACCGTCTGGCGACGAAATTCTCGTGATAGTGTATGAGACGTGGATTCATTCCATCGCTACCCTAGGGATTCCCTTTCTTCGTCCTTCCTTGCACTGTAAGTTAATAATGTGGGTGAGGTCAAGCTAAAAAACATCCTGGTTCATTTTGGGGGTCGACGAAGCCAGAATCGCCAATAGGTTTAAGTTGGCCGCTAACGGAGCACGGTGCTTCGAGACGTCTAGAAAGTAATAGGAGGACTAGAGACCTGGCTTCGACCAAACTCCTACGCCATGCATTCAACTTTATTTCAAGATAGGTCTTTGGAGATGACCCATGAATCTGAACTGGCTCCGGGAGCTTGACGATACCTCGTTTATTACAATCCTACGATTCCAAGCAAATTCGGTACCCCTCAGTCGGCATAGCATGAATGGACTGCCGCCGTGTCGGAAAAAGCAAGTAACCTCGAAAAATTGGTTTTCATTTGCTTCACCGCCTTAAAATCTTATACCCCTCCCAACTACGTATGCTTTGGCTAAAGGACTTCCTTGTTTGTAAAATCAAGGATTAAGTTCTTTGGACGTTGGCCAATACCCTCTGAGGGATGGGCTCCCGTTTTTATCCTCCCGGTCGAGTCTGGTGCCAATTAAACGACCCCTGATGGATGGAAGGCTTGGTTGGGCGGATATCGATCCAGGATTTGAAGCTATGACCATGCGTGTAAGATAGCTCGCCATTTGCCACTACTTCACCTCCTCTCTATTTGTAAGATTCCTCAAGAATTCCTGATTTCCTCAAGGACCAGAACCAAAAGCTGCCGGAAAGGAATTGCTAGGGAGAAAAGGATATATCAAAGGAGGAATTCCCCTAATAGATGCCTATTCGGTAAGAAATGCCTAGGCTATGATTAGTCAGTTATATTGTTCAATGGAAAATCCATTTGGGAACGGGAATTTGCACTTTTGAGTGTTTCTATATGAGTTATGCTATTGCAATCTCTCTGGACCTCGTGGAATGGCTATTATTATAAAGTCTGAAAAGTTCTGCACTCGGTCATTGACTTTCAGTGCAACTCAAAAGAGAAATTTATGGTTTTTACTGCGTAGACAATTCCGAAACCATTTGTCGGACAACCTTGTGAAATTGCTCTGTTCGGTGTCCAAAAAGGGACGAGTGCCTTTTATGATCGGGGCTTTGGTCGACTGAAGTCTTTAAACTCAGGTCTCGGACCTCAGATGTACCTCCCCACAACCCCTCAGTGATTACCCAGGGTGTTACTGGAGTAGCACGGTCCAAACCTGGGTATATCCGACGCCAAAACATCGTATAGGAATGTGACGTATTATTGGAGTCAGTGTGAATTGCGGTATTTACCTCTACCCATTTGTGTCCAACCAGTCGATGTCCACTAATTGGCCCAGGCAGCAGCTTTGGCTAGCTACATAGCCAGATCTACCCATGTCGCATGTGAGCAACCACAAAGTGTCTCTCGGAAAACTAGGGAGGGGTATCATAGAAAAAGTGCATCCCGTATCCAATTACTGAGTCATACTAGTATACTTCTAGTCGTACTTCAGTTTTCGCTTCACCACTTCGAGTTCTTCGTTACGCTCCACTTCAAGTGGGATAGAAAATTGAAGTGGATGGTGTGTAGAGTCGTTAGGTTCATTTGGCTAAGAGGACTTTCTGGCAAAAGCCAAAAAAAGGACATCAGAAAGTCCATAACACTTGAAATAATTCCGCCTCACCGGCTACCACGAGGGACCAAGCTAAGAGCGATGCTAAAGGGCAGAGTGGTGGAGGGTCCATCGCTCTTCCACCTAGATCTCTATCCAGTAAACTTGGTTTATTCAGACTAGAGATTGGCAGTACTTGGATAGGAGATCTGATTTTTTCAAGCCAAATCACAGTTGGTGCTTTTTCCGATCATAATCCTTTCCTAGAGGCAGTTATTAAAGGAATGGTCCAAAGGAAGAAGCCAAAGGAAGCCCCATGGGAAGGTTGCCCTCAGATTGAAGAATTTCCCAGCACATTCCGGTTGGAGAATACAATGTTGTCTTAGGAGAGAACCTGCTTTTGTTTTTCATTCATTAAGACGCATTTACGGCTTCCATCCTAGTATTTTAGTAGCCAATATTTGGCAAATGCAATTTTTCTCGTAGGGAGGCTCATATAATCGTCGTCATTGTTTTTCCTCCCAAACAGTTTCCTATAAAGAAAGAATACGAGGTTCAGGCGGTCTGGGTAGGCGGTCTGGAAGGAATTCGATCCCACAAGCCAAACAAGGGATGTGTTGGTTCCGGTTCAGAGTCATTCCTGCTTGTGAATCGATGTGAAATAGTAAATTCAACCAATCTCAATGCAAATGCCAACACCTGCCCATGGAGGCTTGGGGATTATTCGGACGGAAGGAAGATGAAAGGTTTCACTTCGATCGATCCCATTTCGGGAAGTACCTACTAATTGCCTATTACTTGATTTCTTATAAAAATTGTTGGGGGATGTCTGAGAGTCTGCTAGGCCTACACAGCGACTCGGACCGACAGAACAGACCAAGTCAGCAATTCTGAAAAAGCGTTCAGAATTCCCCAACTTTAGTTGCTGGATATGTCAACGCTATAGAAATTCGGGTGGATCATGGAAGAAGATTTCTGGCTTCTGTGATTTTCAGAAATTAGCCGTCTGCTAGAATTGATTTGTTAAACCTCCTTGCAAAGTGTCAGTACATCTCGTTGTCAAACTGCTTTGACATCGTCTCATCCAAAGCGTATTCCATCAAAAATTAGTGGCTGTAATAGATGATTAGATGTCGTCTCTTGAGGTATTAGTGGAACACTAGAAAAGACATGATCTTGTGGTGGTGCCAATTAAGCGGCGCCCACCTCGAACGTTCTCCCCAGGGAGATCCATTGCAACGACCTATTCTAAGGATGTAGTCATCAACTAGAAATATCTAGTTGGGAGCAACGAAATGGTTTATTACAGAGAGGGACGTATCTTTTCACTACTTTTCTATGAAGGCTCAGCACGGGGATTGAACTGTAACATTTTCTTTTGAAAGTGGTGTAGTGATAAGTGGCTCACTGTCACATGTGCATGATCCGGGGATCTCGGAAAGACCCTCGCCTGAGAAAATCAAGCACACCATATCTCGAGATCGGTTAATTGGCATCAGACTTCTTAGAGAGGATGAAAAAACCAGCTTCTAAGTCGGCCAGCCACCGCTACTCTTTCACTGCATAGGCCGAAAACACATTCAGCAGGTCACTGCAATTCTGAATATGAGCTAAATGTGGAAGCATTCCAAAAACGGGGTCGATTGGCGTCAAATTTGAAGACAGAGTTGTTAAATGGAACAGTCATCAGCAGAGTAAATGAGAGTACTTTCAAAAAAAAATCATTCCGACAGACGTAAAAATGGTAGCTAAAATTTCGATAGAATTTGGCTAATATCAAATTTCTATGTTTTCTGAGTCCACTAATAGTTGTGAGGGTTTCTTTTGCTAGATTTCATTATTTCATTTTATATTTATATTTATATTTTATCTCATTTTATAATTTCCATAATTAATCAATAGCTGATAAAAAACTAAACTAGTAATAGGTCCTATAGATGGACCTTATAGAATCGATACAAAGCTTTTTGGTTGAGTTCTGCAAATGTTGATAGATGAATAAAGTTAAGAAGTTGCAGAAATCTCACCATTTTCCTTAAACATTTGAAGTTCGGATTTCAAATCAAAAAATACTAAAAAANAAAAAACATCAATAAAATTTCTATTTCGCCATACCACTCCCTCGGTGAAATGGAACTTGTGGAAAAATACCCCTCGGCAAGCTCAGAAAAATGCTCGCCCCAGAATTCGCTGCTAATAATCTTATTAGAGAGCGACTCACTCATCTTTTTTCTGAGAGATTTCTATATCAATAACCAACTACCTAATTTGGTAGCAGTGCTATTTAGAGCTTGATGGTGATGTAGTAGTAAGAAAAAGCGTCCCAATAGAATGGTCATACCCAAAAATCGCTGTAAATGGGTTAAGACAGTTATTCCTAATCACCCTTTGTGGTAACTGTGGCAATTGTAGTGCTAAAACTATCTTAACGATTTCTAGAGTTTCCAGGAAAAATTCGTCTTTCTGTTTTTAGAATTTATTTCATGAATGACTGTTTCAGCGTGTCTAATGTGTCTCGAAGGCTCCGACTGTGAAAAAGAAGCGAGTTGTGAGGAATGTTCTGGGGTCGCATGCACTCGAATCACCTCCTTCAATCTGGAAGACAATAAGGAAGTGGCGCTCACATGTATACCATACGACACTCGGTTAGTTCCCCTTAGGATTTATTCAAATAATGTTACTATGTTTTTACTATAAATAATGAAAAAANAAAAAAGCTACTGGGTTCGACTTATTATCAAGCTGCTATAAACTCTATGAACTGAGACGGAGATGATGTAGCGTCTAGTGGCGCACTATCACCCACGAATGCTCCAAGGTTCGAATCCCGAATCACATCTGCCTGGGCTAACCGTCTTCTACTTCTTCGGGCCGTTTAATGGATATAAGAGTCATGTGAGAGGATAGAAGCATTGGCATGTACGTTGGCTCCTTACAGATATAAGGATATCGACAAAACGTTCAGATAGAAGTTGCAGACGACTTTTTGGGCTGACTGGCTAACTTTCACGATTTTACTGTTAAACTATTACCTGTTAAATATGCTCACGCCACGGGAATACTTGAATGTCCTGACTTGGACCTTCCACGAAACGATTACATGCGATGTAATCGTTTCGGATAATCGCAAAATTGCATGTCTCAGAGAAGTTACCGTTCGTCCTAAAGCAGAATATAATCATGCTTAGCAAAGAAGCCTGAGCTGCTCAGAGAATAGGGAATAGGAAAATACTGAATGACGTTTCGGAGCATGTGAAAATACTGTGCTTAACAGAGGCCATTAGTGAAATGGAAAAGGCAGCAACATAGGGAGGAATTTCTAGCGAACGAGAAGATAATGGAAATATTAATCGGCTTGTGGAGTATGGCCTCTTACATACTGAAGTTTTGGGGGAGACTGAAAATTGCTAGGCAATCAATGCAAATTTGGCTCGAACTTTCTTTCTGTACCTTCATTTAAGCGAAATTTCATGTTCTGAACGAAATGATGCCTGAAATAGTAAAATATATGGTCTCTGAAAAATCATTGGGCTCAAAGGCACAGTTCACAATTACAAAAAGTTTTTGAGATTTCCCTATAGTATGAATTCGAGGCTCCTCCTTATACCATACCTATCGTTATGAAGGCGAAATGTCCTGGATAGGGCACAATAAGGAACCAGAGACTGTATCGCGTGAATGCCACACCCATGGTGGACGAGTTTCAACGACTTTGTAGAGGCTGCACCATTCACAAGGGAGTCAACGTAGGAAGTTCAAACAACACGTCATGATTTAGAGCGACAGCGAAAGACAATTCTGATCAGTTATGGTTTGATGTAGTCAGCTCTTTGCACGATGGGGGCTAGTTGAATCTCTTCCAGAAAACCTTTACGTGCCATTCCTGTCGCGGCGATCTCGTACAACCTCCCTTCCACTACTTTTAAAAAGCCTCGAAGTAGGCGGATTTTCTCGATTCCTTCGCCACAGATGTACGACCCTACATCAATTCGCTTTTCAACCTAAAAAGAGTACCCCAAAATTATTGTGAACTGTGCCTTTACTAAATTTTCCAGGACCAGCCAATAGAATTTCAGTCTTCAGATTTTTTCTAGTTGTAAAATCTGTGTAGTAGTTCACTCTACTAGTATTTATTTGATCATTTATTCTCCACGATGGAAAAATTCAGGACATTCGGTCGGGCCCATTTGGAGGAAGCCGGCTGCCGACGTGTTGGCGATCGTCAGATTTGCGTCTGTTACTCAGGGGATTACTGTAATTCTGCCAAAGCATCATTTATATCATTAATTATGTTGGGTTTACTGTTGCTGAATTTGTGACAATGTGATTGTATATTTCTTCCAAAATGCCATTTCAGTGATTCTTTACCAAGCTTTCGTTCGCATTCATGCAATTATGGATTGATTTTGGGATTTTGAAGAAATCGATAGAATTTTGCCGTTATCTTAATATCATCATATCATTGTGGTAATACATAGAGCATCTTCTAGGTAATACCAGCGCAAACTATTCATTGATCTACCTGAATTTCAACGAGATTTGTATTTATTATGAAAGCATAATAGTACGCCCTAATAGCTGAATGCCAATAGTTCTATTCGGAAATTTATGTTTTTCTTTGTTTACAATGAGATCATGTTTGTGTTCAATAGTTTGCTTTCAAAACTTCCAAATAAACAAAAACATTTGATCGTTGTTGCAGGTTCATACTTTCGAAACATACGATTTACTCTCATTCCTGGACATCTGCTCTGCGTCCGCCTCCATCCTGTAATGTACCTGTATTTTCAAGAATAGAGCGTCAAGCGCCTTTGACGCATGAGCGTCGAGCGCCAAGGGCCAAAGGGGTCAGGCGTTCTTGCATCCTTGCGGACTTACATCCTTCACCTGGAATCATCTGCGTTCGAACGTATTCTTATAGAAGGATGCGTTGTCTTGCTGGAAAAGTAATTAGCTTTTAAAATCCTCTCGAGCTATCCGTTCAAGGATTATGATGTCCTGCTTGACTCAATTTAGTATAAACGAGCTCCAGAGCCTGATTGAAGCACAGCTCAGACTAGTGCTATGAGCACCCGAAGAGTTCTTCTCATGGATGAGTAGTTGGGATAAAAATTTCCCGTTAGTGGAGATCTGCCATAGTCACGCGATAGAAACGGAGTCGGACCCTACGGCGAAACGGAAAAGCACCTGTTGCCTGTAGATAGAAGACACCGAAATTCTTGCTGGCTCAAAGCGTGGGGACCTGGCACAAAAAAGGACTCTAAACCCCAGGTAGAAGTGTTGTCCACAACGAGGAGGCTCGAATTTCACTTACCGTTGTGAATGCTACCCTTACACGATGTTCGTTAGCCTACTAAATTGAGAGAACTGTCAGTTTTCTGAGCAAGAATGATATAATTCAGGAATGATCGAAAAATTCGGGAGCATGGACCCTAGATGATGAGGGCGTGGGAAGAAACGCCTTTGCCATCGGCAAGGACGGTCACAAGAACCCATGTCTGAGGATATCTCAGCTTGCAATTCCTCTTTCAGCAGATGTTCAAGTACTACTAAAGCAAATTCGCAAGGGCAGCCGATGTCAATTTGGATGAAAGCATGTCTTTGAATGCTGGCGAGGCAGTGAAGAGCAACTGGAGACCCTTCTTAGGCCTTTCTGGTTCCTTACAGCTACGGACAACCTTTTAAAAATCCAAAGGGATGGAGTTAAGAGCTGCAACTTTTATGATCCCGGATGCTATGTGAAACACATGGTTGCAAAGAACTGATAAAGACATCGTTGAATAAAGCGATTCTGATAATGGCGTTACGGTACTATCTAGTAGATCGAAGATTGGGCTAGTACTGTGAATTTGAATTCACACTGAGTTCCATCCGGGACTGAGATTCCAAATAGAAGCGATGCCTATGAAACAAACGATTCGCAAAATTTTACAAGGCGTAATCGTCATTTTGAATCCGTTCGTTCGATGTATGTAGTTGACTTCTACCATAGAAGTTCTATAACTTATGAAAGGATCGGGTAAAGCAGGCGATGGGAATATTCGATGGTGATCTAATTGCAAGTCGAAACCAGCCCCGAATGATAGGGAGATATGGCTTGTTTAAAGGTACAATTCACAATAACCTTGTGTTATTCAGATAATGGCGAAAAATGAAAGAGAAGGTGGAGATTGGTGCGATAGAGAGGCACAAAAGGCACGTGGGATGGTGTTCCAAGGTGATAAAAGGCTCCTAAATTGTTATTCAAAATGGGCTAGACGAGAATGAGACCAAAAAAAAATGAAGTAGGGGTGGGAAAGGGTATTTGGACGAGCTATACAATGAGTGTCTTTGCGTACGTGTGGGTCCTGGTGCGAATAGCTGATAACAGTAAGCAAGTCTGTCCTTTGAATTAAAATTCATCCACTCCCAAGCATAAATTAACAAAAACACTATAAACAGCAAAAATAACACTCTTTTTTCATTCTCTCAAATTGGAAAAGAAGATAAAGGGCCGCAGCAGGAAAAAGAATAGAAGAGAATAACGGGAAAAAGTAATTAAAGTAAAACATCACCTCATCACCCGGCGATCAGCTGAATGTGTGTGGGTCCCGGTGCGAATAGCGCAACCTGTATCGCCTCGACGCTCGTCTGGCGTAACATCAGTCCATGGGCGTGGCATCCGACCGATCCGTTAATGGGACTCCTATTATGCCCTAGCCTCGGGTTTTGGCACCGACAACGTCCAGCGTCCTTCCTGTACCCTTGTGGGCCCCTGAGTAACCCTGAAAGGAAATCTAAAAAAGACCTTTATATCTTGAACTGTGCCTTCATAGTACATGCTACCTGTTGAGGCTATCCGCAATTTTGAATGTTACATAAATGAACGGCAAAATCAGACCAAGGCTGGAAAAATGGAGCTATTCCCACCCTTCCCAGCTTATTCAACACAATAAAATATTTGCTCCAACGTGTCCCTCTCTGGAGCTCAGAAGCAGTCCAAGTGCATAGCTGATACATTTTGATGGAGAATAGCGAAGAGGGTTTGCTACTGATTCCGCAGAACACCTCAATCACCTTAATGGCAATCACAGACTTTTCGGCAAAAAATTCAAATGTAGGCGAGAACTTTGTACTATGAAATCATCTAAACAAAAATGAAAGGTACTCCACTGATCAGAGTTCGCCAATACTTTTATCGGTCCATGGTCCAATGAAAATGACTAAGCTTCCGGTTTTTTTTCTAATTTCAACGCTCTTCAGTGGTAGTATTACCAGATAACAAACAGTTATCTGCTACCTTGAGAACGGATCAAGTGACTCAACCCGGAATTACACAGGGATAATTTCTGATCACTTGTCAGTCTCTGCGGTATATATAGATCTCCGTACACTCCATTCGGCAGCATTCCTCCTTGCCTACCTTGCTCAGGCAGCTATGTACGCTACTGCTAGTACACGTGATGGACCCCGTTCTTCCTATCAACTACGGTATTCACTGTACCGTAAAGAGACCATATCTTTCTATCCTTCCAGAAACCTAACAACATTCATAAGGTAGTCACTCAGCACTTCAGGGTAGAATCTTCTACGACCACGATCGGGGTTTGTTACTCCCCGAAAAGGGTCCTCATGTTCCCTGCATTAACATGGGAGATTCCATGTGGTCTGTTTCAATATATCAGATAGCTCTCCCATACTTTCTGATGATCACTGGGGACTACCTTCTGCTACAGGAAAAACTCCTGGGGAAGAACAAAATTTTGAACTCGTGTTCCACTGGGGGCTTTCCGTGTCCTTTCCATTCTCCGTTGAGCTTAACATTGGCATAACTTGCCTATAAAAGTGTAGCTACTTCTTGTGGTGCTGCGAGCAGCAGGTTTCTTCTGATTCTGCCGCTGGGCATGCCTTCTGAATTCATTATTCGATGCCAGACTTTCGAATACCCATTGTTTCAATGCTCTCTGCATACTACTCCAACCAAATTTCGAAATCGTGTCAAAGAGGATGATTAATTTGGAGCACTAAGGATGTGCAGATCATGTGCAGAAAGTTTATACTTTTAAATTTTCGTGGAATTCGCTATTTCGAAGAAGAAGAAATGAGAAGAAACTTCACATGCGGCCGTACCTGTTATTGTTAGATAGCTCAAATTTCCTGATGTCACGACGCAGATTTCAATTTCAGATGTTCAAGGAAGCACTTATTGCTCTCTGTGTTGGTTTCGCTGCAGCGAAACGTAAGTACAGCTGTTACTGATGATTATATAAAAGTTTAGGCGAACTATCCCTATTTATACCAGAACCTAAGAAGTTTGGGTGATGATAAAGAACGGGGTTGGGTCGAGATGGTAAGTGATGTGGACATCGCCTATGCAGGAACCCCTTCCACTACCTTACGCTCACCAAGCTGTCATGCCAAATCAAGACCCCTGCATGTCACAGAAAAACTGGACTTTCAAATTCTTGAACAGCTACTTCAATCTGAGTAAGTGACGGAACCTGATTTCTGTCTCCACTTTAGCCTGCGATTCGGTAGATGGCACGTGGTTCTTCGTACTCGACACCTTTGCCGCCGAGTATGCTCATGGAGGGGAGGAGCTGAACTCTAAGTACAACTGCTTCGAGGTCTCTAAGGACAACACCGTTTTGCAGAAATTCAAGGTAAAGCTCGGCATCACATATTTTGCTGTCTTCGACGTGGGCAGGATTGGGTAAATACTCGTCATCCAAATATTAGAAGAAGTTACTAGCTCGATATTCAAAAAATTACCTCCAGGTGGACCTCGTGAAACCTGTTTTCAATTTCACTGAGGAAAAGCAGCATGCGAGCCAGCTCGCTAATTCGCATCTAGCAGGAGGTGAGCTTACTGGAAAGAAATTTTGTAAGTCGATATTCGTTGGGTCTCACTCGTCCTTCCACAGCT